>PVKC010040413.1:0-12343 GCA_004027635.1 Crocidura indochinensis | reverse complement strand
AAAAAAAAAAAAAAAGAAAAGAAAAAAATAAGGCCTCCCAATTCTTACCATAGGCTGTGTTCTTCACACGGACTGTATAGAAAGAGAAGGTACAGTAAACACACCCTATATACACCTCAACCCAGACCCTTGCCTGGTCTGTATTGGAAATTGGGGATAAAAAAAAAAAAGGAGCTTCCACATCATCCAGCTCCCGATCAGCAGAATGTCAAATGAGACTTCCACCACAAAAAAACAGCATTGCCAAAAGAAACATTTTGCTTCACTGGGAAGAAAGCTGTGCAGAGGGAGAAGAGAAGAAATCATCCCTGGTCCTGAATCCCAAAATTTTAAATCCTATTTTCCAGAAAAATGTTTAAGTGTGCTGAAAGAAAAGCCTTGAAATGATGGAAAGTGAAAGAATTTCTTTATTTTATTCTCAAAACTGAAAAAGAGACAACACAGTTATTACACTAATTGAATATACAGGCTGTGGCTCTTACTCGTTTATTCAAGGAATGTTTATTCAGCCTGGGGTTGAGACAGACCTTCTTCCAGGTGTTAGATAGGTAGAACCCAACCCCCTTGGCGTCTAAAATTCCTGCCTTCTTTTCAGATTTAGGTCTGACTTAAGTGGAAAATCACAGGCAGTTTTGATCTCTGAACACTCCCGGAAGTCATGGGATTGACCTGGGGTGAGAACTGTTTTTTCCGCCTCTCTGAATGAACTATGAGGTAAGATAAAAGCTGCACAGAATGTTGGTAACTCGAAAACGAAGAGAGAGAGAATACTTATTGGCTCCTCTATATAAACCTCATATCTGTAGAAAATTAAGCTATTTTGTATAAACAAGTTTAATTGCTTTTTCTCAAATTTACATTTCTTCAGGCTTTCACTGTAAATTTCATTTCTTATCTAGCTTACTTTAAAGTTGTTCACGGTTCTTAAAAAATTTCTATATACTCTAACACTGTATTTTTTAATATTTTATTGAAAACATTGTGATTCACAAATTCCTTTATAGTTGGGTTTTAGACATATAATGAATCAAGGCCAATCCCTCCACCAATGTTCCCAGAGTGCATCTTGTGTCACCACCCCTGGCCCCAGTCTGCCAAAATAACAAAAATTAAGTTTTGATTGTTAAAATTTGGGTCTCATAATGTTATTATTGTTGGCTTTGACCTAAGTATTAACTTCTGTCCTTTTTTAACACCACCAATGCACCTGAGACCACTTGGCCCTGGGATCTATCATTTCATATTTGTAACACTATATTTTAAAAGGTCACTGCCCCCTCAAAAGTAGTAAAATAAAATAAAAGACCACTACCTTAAAATCTAAGTGTCAAAGAAATATATAAACTTTAAGTAAAAATATAATAAATTGTTTTGTCAATAGAAAAATTTTGTAATAGAAAAAAATTATTTGGGGACTAGAGCAGTAGTACAGTAGGTAGAGCTCTTGCCTTGCACCAAAAATGACCAGAGTTAGGTTGATGCCTGGCACCCAGAGAGTCTCCCAAGCTTCACTAGGAGTGATTTCTGGAGTATCAGGTGCTTAAGAAAGTGATCTATTGAACTGTTTGTATGGAATGTGGCTCGAAGTATATCTTGATATAATTTGAAATGACTTCTGGATCAAAAAGGGCTGGTGGAAGGAGAGGGGATTCAGTAATGGCACTGGAACCAGAGGAGGCTGAAGGAAGGCTGCAAAGGATGCCCCATTCTCTCTTAATGAAAGGAATTAGGACTGGATTTTCCCTGACAATCTGCAGGGGGCAAATGCTCAGCAAGAACACTAAGCCCTGGAAGGAGTCTGAGAAGAGACCTAAGAAGACTGCCCCATTTGAGTTTGGTGGAAAGGATTAAGATGTGAGGATCCAGGCAGTCTTTCCACTTCCCTCATTCATTCACATTGTTATGATAGTTCTCAGTGTAGTTATTTCTAGTGTGTCTGGAGTACAGGCCGGGGTGGGGTGGGGAGGATGGAGATTTGGGACATTGGTGGTGGGAATGTTGCATCGATGAAGGGGGGTGTTCTTTACATGACTGAAACCCAACTACCATCATATTTTGTAATCAATGTGTTTAAATAAAGATATTAATAGTAACAAAAGAAAGACAATAAGTTCCAACAGTGCACTGTTCCGCACTGTTGTACTCTGAGACACTATCCTGTCATATAGAGACAGAAGTGATTAAACTGATTGTGACTAATTAGTGTCACTTAGTTCAGGAACAGTGAAACTGAGACTCAGAATAAGAAAAAATCTATTTTTTTAAGATAGACTTGATCACTAGAGCTCAGTTCTATGTCACTTTAGACAGTAATAAAGAGGAAGAGGCAGCTATAGATTAGACTTCTGGACATGTTTTCCCTCTGGGTGCTTTCGATAGCCACAAAGTAACCTGTATTCTTAAAAGTCAATATGAGCTTGCTAAGATTTATCAGTTATCATTATTGTTCCTTGCAAAGACATTTTATTGATATTGAAATAAAGTTTGAAATAGCTAAAAAAAAAAATGTGAGGATCCCTATTGTCTCCCAGACACAAACCTGGCTGACCCTAAAGGGTAGGCAATCAGGATGGCACTGGAACCTAGAAGGAGGCTGAGGGAAGCAGGTGTGATTTCTGAGTATAAAACCAAGAGGAAGCCCTGAGCTTTTCTGGGTGTGGTTCGACACAAAACCAAAACAAACAAAAATTTATTTATTTATTTTTTAATATAGTCATGCTAAAGCCACTCTCTCATAAAGACAAGATCAAAGCTATTTTGATATACAGTAGGTTGGCCTTGCATGTGCCTGATTGCATGCTCGCCTTGCCTGACCTTCATTCAAACTCTGATACCCTAGATAGTTCTCCATCTGTCAGAATTGATCTCTGAGCATAAAACCTGGAGAAAGCATGAAACACCACCAAGTGTGACCCTAAAACTAAAACAAAAAACAGTTGGGAAATCATAGTTCTCCTAAAATCAGTCAATGACATTTGAACATATAAATTGGAAGCAGTCTGATCTTCAGCGAAGAGGTGATTCAGAGCTAATTTGTCCTATTTTCATTATCCTTTAATAGTACAAAGCTAAAATAAAAGGAACATTTTCACCAGAAATCCAAAGATATTCCATAAGCGTACAGACCTCAATTGATAAATAATTGAAAATAAAATAAATCTGGGGCCAGAGAGATAGCATGGAGGTAAGGCATTTGCCTTTCATGCAGAAGGTCGTTGGTTCGAATCCCGGCATCCCATATGGTTCCCTGTGTCTACCAGAGGCGATTTCTGAGCATGGAGCCAGGAGTAACCCCTGAGTGCTGCCAGGTGTGTTCCAAAAACCAAAAAAAAAAAAAAAAAAAAATCAAGAGACTAGAGATATTTTTAAAAATTCTTTAAGCTGGATACTTAAAAAAAATTCCTTAAGCTATTCATTTAGTGGCATATTACATTGAAATTTAAGTTTATTATTTAAATAATATAAAATTCATATTTATATAGATAAAACTATATATTTTAAGCATATCATATGTTATAGCGACATATTATGTAGATACAAACATGATAAGGATAAGGACACTTGAACTCTAAAAAATTTCATAAAATGCATAGTTAAACATTTGTAACTGCTGCTCTATTCTATGGTAAGTTCAGAACTGGAATATGTCCTTTATCAGCACCGAAAATTTTTATTTTATAAAGATATCACTCAAAGCCAGAGTCAAACTTTGGGAATGCCCTTGAAAATGAAATGGGGAAAACAAAAATATTTGGGGCCCGGGAGATAGCATGGAGGTAAGGCGTTTGCCTTTCATGCAAAAGGTCATCGGTTCGAATCCCGGTGCCCCATATGGTCCCCCGTGCCTGCCAGGAGCGATTTCTGAGCATGGAGCCAGGAGTAACCCCTGAGCACTGCCGGGTGTGACCCAAAAACCAAAAAAAAAAAAAAAAAAAAAAAAATTTACTTTTTTATTGTTTATTTTATGAAAAAATTAGGCAAATCAATGCAAACTACTTTCTTCTTTTTTTTGTTTTTTGGGTCACACCCGGCAGCGCTCAGGGGTTACTCCTGGCTCCATGCTCAGAGATTGCTCTTGGCAGGCTCAGGGGACCACATGGGATGCTGGGCTTTGAACCAATGACCTTCTGCATGAACGGCAAATGCCTTACCGCCATGCTATCTCTCCTGGCACCACAGAATATTTTCTTAATAAAAACCAATATACTTCTAATTCAATCCACTTGTCCAGTGAACCTCTTACATGAAATATAAGAATTCCAAAACATGAGACCATATTAACTAAATTTCCCCCTGTGATACATATCAATTTCATTTTTCTTCACCTAGGCTTTCAAAGTACTCACTTAGAACAACTGATAAATGTTCTGCGAAGGATGCGACAGCTTTGAGTGGTCAGTTATTGGTCAGAGATTTTTGGAACTTCTCAATACTCAATTTCAGATGAAAAATATAGATTAACTATTATTTTCATTTATTCTTTCAATATTTAAAAACAAAATGGAGAATACAAATATGACAGATAAAAAAATTTAGCTTCAGGATTCTTTGTTCTGATTGATGTCATAACTGGACTAAAAAGAATTATAATACAAGCAAGAAACTCCTACAAGGGACTTCCTACTAAAATATAAGTCCTATGAGCAAGAAGATGATTGCCACCCAGACAAAAACATCTTATGCTCTACTTTCAGTAAGTATTTAATAAGCAGATCTTGGCCAAAACTGACCCAGGAGAACAACCACTGCTAAGACTTAATGCTGCTCCCAGTTTTGTGTAATTGATGTTCTCACAAATTCACCCCTAGCAAGGATTAATTTGTCAGATTATTTCTAGAGAACAGATTTTCAGTAGGAAAGCCCCTGAAACAGTAGGTTTGATCTTCACAGTTTGCCCAGCCTGGAATTGTTCCCTTTAACTTAAAAGGTCCTTTGTTTTGTTTTGTTTTTGTTATGTTTTTTTTTGGGGGGGTCACACCCAGCACTGCACTGCTCAGAGGTTACTCCTGGCTCCATGCTCAAAAATCACTCCTGGCAGGCTTGGGGGACCATATGGGATGCCGGGATTTGAACCACCATCCTTCTGCGCCTAAGGCAAACAAACGCCGTACCGCTCTGCTATCTCTCCGGCCCCAACTTAAAAGTTTTTAACAAGAAATAAAAATAAAGAACATATTTTTGTGTTCCTAGGGTAGTTTGAGCTGTCCTAAAAACGAGAACGTATGAGGGAAATGGAGAGCCTGTCTAGAGTACAGGCGGGGGGTGGGGGGCTGGGTGGGGAGGAGGAAGATTTGGGACAATGGTGATGGGAACGTTGCACTGGTGATGGGTGGTGTTCTTTACATGACTGAAACCCAAACACAATTATGTGTGTAATCAAGGTGTTTAAATAAAATATATTAATTTAAAAAATAAAGAACATAGTAAGTATGTGCTACTACTACATCACAGGTTCTGGGTTTGTTTTGTTTTCTTTTCTTTTCTTTTTTCTTTCTTTTTTTTTTTTTTTTTGGTTTTTGGGCCACACCTGGTGATGCTCAGGGATTACTCCTGACTATGCACTCAGAAATTGCTCCTGGTTTGAGGGACTATATGGGACACTGGAGGATTGAAACGTGGTCTGTCATAGGCTAGTGCCGGCAAGGCAGACGCCTTATCACTTGCACCACCACTCCAGTCCTGCAGGTTCTGTTTTGATTGATCAGATGACCTAAGGCAAGAACTTTAACCTTTATATCATTTCTCCTCCCTGAGAAGCTTATTTATGGATTTTATTTTGTTTTGGACGCACATCTCACAATGCTCATTGACTATTCCTGGCCCTGTGTTCAGGAGTGACCACAGTCAGTTCAGTGTTCAGGGGACCATATATGGTATCAATTATTTGAACCAGGTTTAACAGAATGAAAGGCAAATGGTTTAACCCCTTAACTGTCTCTCCAGTATTTCTCACAATGGAGTAATTGACTCAGACTGAATTATTTTATAGAAAGGAGAAATTATTCTTGTATTGGAAGTAATGTCCATGTACAGACAAAAATAGACACCATTAATTTTCCAACACAGACTGCCTCCAAAAACAATTTAAAATATGTAGTTTATGCAGAAACTTAAGCCTGGAGACATGCAGTACCACAGAGCTAAGCAAAAACAGATCTGGCATCTTTCTGGAGTTAAATAGGAACATTTGGAGGAAGGACTGGCAGGTGATAATTGTTATAACCACCATCAACTTGCTGGGCACAGAAGTAGCAGGCTCTGCACTGCCTTCTAGCTCATTCCTTGTTTTTCTGTTCTAGAATCCAGATCAAGAAGTACAGAAACAAAAGTAGAAAGATGTGCATTGAGTCAGGAACTAGAAAAGTAGAAAAGATTTTTAAAGAAAATAAGGAAATGGGAGCGAGGGGAAATAAGGAAGGCCTGTTACTTATTAATCTTATTAAAAGATTTACATTGATGATAAATTAAACATTAGCTTATTTATTTAATTATTCTTTTTTTAAGCACTTTAAGTCTTCCACAAAGATCCAGGCTTGTGATATGACAAAAAGGAAAAAGATCTTTTCATCTAGTTGAGCATAACCAGACCAGTATTCTAGAATGTGCTTTTCTTTTTTCACTCCACAATTTTTAAGTCTTATCACCTTGCTTTATGACCTTGCTCATGAGATTGATACATAATTTTCCAATCTCTGGGATCAGTTTTTCTTTAATGTTGCCTACCCAAATTCTAATTGTTCTTTGCTGTTTATCTAATGTATGACGTCATCGTGAACTTTTTCCTCTAGGTCATGTGGCTACTCTTTGAGCTCTTATTTCCTTTTTAATAAATAATATCTCTATTTATTATAATGCAATTATTTTATCTGTATTTTAAGGAGGTTCTTGTGGATACTTCACACAAGTTAACACAGAAAGTAGCATGCAATTACAGATGGATAAACATACAATTCATAGTAGATACTTAGTTTGACCTTTAATAACTAAGTAGTAGCACAAAATTATATGATTGAACTTACTACTCAATCTCCCCAGTCCCAAGAATGGGTCTTGAAACCCAGAAGATTATTGAAAGGCATAATAGAAATGCATAAGATACCTACTTCATTGAAAGAAATTACTTCATTACAGGAAATCAGTGATCACTTGATGAATTGAGCAGTAGTTGAGCAGCAGAGAAAAGTAGGATATTTATGTACAAATCCTTCACAGTTCTTCAGTGACAAGGTTGGAGAAATATGAGTAAAAAGCTTCATGTCAGTCCTATGAATGTTTAAGTTCTTTAAAGTGGCTCACAGTCTAGTGGAAGTGAATACTTGTAGAATATTAATAACTTAGAGATTAGCATTCTGAGAAACAACAACTTTTTTTCAGGTTATCAGGAATTATAAGTGGATGAGCAGTAAAACAAAGTAATATTGATCTGGGTTTTTTAAAGATAATTAGTATTGGCATTAAGGACAAATTGAGAGAGAGAAATTTAAAAATGACTAGCAGATAAAGGTACATGTCAAGAAATAGCCCAATGACTAAGTATTTGCCTTGCAAGCTTGAGACCATGAATGTAAGCAATATAATCCACATTTGCCAAGTATGGCTGCAAGAGCTCTATATCTGGAACCTTCAGCACTGCAAGCAAAGTATGTGATTCCCAGAGCCCAGCATCCAGATGAATGTGAACAACAACACTAAAGTGTGTGACCTGGCTCCCGACCCTGGGTGAAGACTATAACCAGAAAGTGAGCAAGCACTACAACTAAAGGAGTGTGGTGCTTGGTGATTAGACCCACCAGCATCCATCTAACATGTGACATTATCCAGTGAGAATCATGGGCAGGAAGCTGAGCACCACATTAAATGTCAGGCCCCTAGCAAGCCACAGTGGAGGCACAGCCTTCACAACCAAACTTGTGCACGACCCAGTCATCAGCACAACTACAGCAAAGGGAAGAAAAATAAAATTAAATAAATAAAATAATAAAATCAATTTATTTTTAAAATCTTGGTACAAATAAAAAAAGACCTAACAATATCACAGATACATTATCCCCTACATTAATCTTCATCACAACCTTAAAAGTGACTTGACTGGGATCAATTTATTTTTAATGGTAGTTCAAAAAGAACTTGAATTTGTTCTGTTGAACAAATTCTCCAAAACCTCTATACTTCCAATGCACCAGTGTTTCCACATCTGAAATGATAAGAATAGCCAAAGGAAGGCCAGGCGGTGGTGCTAGAGGTAAGGTGCCTGCCTTGCCTGTGCTAGCCTTGGATGGACCGCGGTTCAATCCCCCGGTGTCCCACATGGTCCCCAAGCCAGGAGCGACTTCTGAGAACATAGCCAGGAGTAACTCCTGAGCGTCACCGGGTGTGGCCCAAAAACCAAAAAAAAAAAAAAAAAAAAGACCAGGAGTGGTGATAATCTGAGGTTAGGTCACTTGAGGTGGCACTTTTGGGTGGTCTTTAATATATGTATCTCTTCCTGGTTGACAGGCAAAAGTCTCCAGACAGAGGCTGCATGTGGAAGTTCTTCTGTCATGATCAGCAGATGCTCTCTCTCTTTTTTTCTTATTTGCTGAAGAATAAAGTAAGGCTATTTTCACAACATTTGAACAAGGACAAAATGGAGTGTTTGATTCAAAGCAGCTTCTACACAAGCATTGATAAAGCTGGATTTGAAATTGAGTGCAGCAGATCTTCTAGTAGCTACCAGCCAGGATGAATATGACAGAAATCACGCAGGGTGTATGAGATTTCCCAAGAATGGCTAAGATAAGAAAACAATCACCAGAATTAGAGCCTCTACAAATAGCCCTATTCTTGAAGGAGTTGAAGAACCAGGGCAGAGCCTAGGAAAAGATTGTCAGTACATGGAAGGAAGAATAAATGAAAGCAAATACAGGCCTCACAGAAACCACAGGAAAACTTAAAGGTGAATGGTGATTACTTCACAGTTGGAGGGTCATCCATTATGTTTTGTAGAACCTGGATAGTACTGCAATTACAGAGATCAGTAGAGAAGAAAGGGTGGGCTGGCAAACTTACACCCTTCAGAGAAAAGCACCCCCTGAAGATTGAAGCAAGATAGAGATGTACTATCAAAGGAAAGCTCCTCCTTTTTTGGCTGAGGGGTATTGGTCTGCTTGTGAGCCGAGAGAAAGATACTATGGCAAGCCAGACTAAAGATAAGGAAAGGCAGGTTTTTTTTTTCTTCTGGTACTAGAGAAAGTAAAAGAGGGCAGAGGGAAGGAAGATGAGAAAAACTGAAGAAACTGATTTTCTCCTACTTGGGCAGGTATCCAGGAGGTTGAGAAGGAATAGAAGTGCAAGAGCATGCCTATGAGTGCGAAAGGTTTGGGAAAAGATGAATAAAGGATTGTGAGGGAAGGTGAACTTTGATGAGCCTGGTGAGGGCGGCCTTGTGTGGAATGCAGCTTTCTCAGCAAAGTATGACTGCTAAGGGATGCAGCTTCAGAAATCAGCTCTGTGTCCCCTGACATGATAGCTAAACCCAGGGATGGGCCTGGTTGAAAAGACTTTGAGCCCCTGCCTGACCAATGGAGCTGGTCAGAGAGGAAAACTTGAGGAACCACCAGAGAAGAGCCATTCCCGAGGGTCAACACCTCATCAGGACTTCTATGTCTCCCAACTTCTGGCACAGAGTAGCTTTTCTGTAAGTATTTTATTATCAGGAATATGCTGAGTATAAAAATCTATAACCCAAATACATGCCTCCTGGATAACAGAGACATTCAGAAGCAGAGAGGCCTCTGGGGCAGAAGCAGGTCAGGCAGCTGAGGGAGAGCTGCATAGACTTCCTCTTGGCTTACTTCATTACTGCTGTTGTTTACCTTTCTGTCTTCCTCTTATGACTTTATTTGAGTCACTTTGTGACTTTATTAGACTTATTTATTTCCTCTTCTTTGCATCGAACATCATATCTTACACAGAGGAGCTATTCAACCTACATTTACAGACTTGAAGGCAAACCAAACCATGACTGGTTTTTGGTAGCACTTATTTATTTATGGATTAGGAGCCTGAACACTGCTAAACACAGAAGTTACTGGTTCTGTATCATTGGCCTCTTTCTGTAACCTGTCCTACTCACTTCAGAGCTACCTGAGCAACTTCAATTTAATCCCTATCTGTCTCCATTCTGGACCTCTGCAGACCTTGCAAAATGTGCCCTATACATTTCCACACTTTTGCAGCATATTTTCCATCCTGCGTGGCATTTCCACTACTTCTCACAGATGTAGCTTTTGCCCTCTTTGAACTACTTCCCAAGAGCCTCGTTATCACTATTCTAGATCTTGGCTACATTCCACTTGGATTTGGAGCTTGCTTAAGCAAAATACTTACCCAGGTTCAATCCAACTGTAGGCCATCTGTGACTGTTCCAGTCTGCCCATTTTAGAAAGCAGAAACTAGACCAGACTTGTTGACAATACTCATCATTTTCAATATGTTATTCTAGAATTTACTGACTGCTTTTTTCCAATAGAGGCCCTTTCAAGGAGGTAGTTTTGAGACAGTCATGAAACAATCTAGGCAAAGGAAAGCCACAACAAACTGGTTGCCATGGCAGAGGCAATTTTTGAATTCTTTTAATTTAGCTTTATCTTTGGAGTCTGTGGAGTGTCAGAACATCCTTGCTTTCTTGAGTAGAAATACTGCTACTGTGATTGATAAAAGGTAACACGGAAAATATTTCAAAGTCAGTTACCATATTGGACCAAAAATCTGGACTTGGGAAGAAGGCAATTTATGGGATTCTTACATCATATCCTGCCTTTTAAATATTGCAATATATCTGAAATATACATTTCATTAAGCTGAATCTACTGAAACTAGTCTTGCCACACACAATCAAAAGTTCTTAGTCTTGTGATAAAAGTTTGACTAGTTGGGGCCGGAGAGATAGCATGAAGGTAAGGCGTTTGCCTTTCATGCAGAAGGATGTCGGTTCGAATCCCGGCATCCCATATGGTCCCCGTTCCTGCCAGGGGCAATTTCTGAGCATAGAGCCAGGAGGAACCCCTGAGCGCTGCCGGATGTGACCCAATTGGGAGATTTATAACACTGCTCTGGCACCATATTGTGCCAGTTTTGATATGATAACGAGGAAAGGAAAACTTGACCTAAAACCAGACTGTCCTATCACATCACCTAACACTAAATGGAAATCAGAAGAGATATCGTCCTTTGAACTGTGAAAAATAAGAACACCAACAACAGAAAACTGACTTTGACAACCATGACTGAACAGAACCTACCTTGGGATGAATAAGGAAAACCCTACCCTAGGCTGTAGCCCAGGATACATAAAAAACAACAACAACGGACCCGGGAGATAGCATGGAGGTAAGGCGTTTGCCTTTCATGCAAAAGGTCATCGGTTCGAATCCTGATGCCCCATATGGTCCCCCGTGCCTGCCAGGAGCTATTTCTGAGCATGGAGCCAGGAGTAACCCCTGAGCACTGCCGGGTGTGACCCAAAAACCACAAAAACAAAACAAAACAAAACAACAACAACAACAAGATGTCTTATTGCAGAGGTCCAACTTGGACAACAGAGACTGAGCAGAACCTTTGGATCCATAATATCCTAGGCTTCGGCTTAGGGACTGAACGAAAATAGGGAGCAAGTGTTACAGAAGACTGAACACAACAACAACGATGGATAGGAACCTCTAGAACCTAGAGACTCTATCCTAGACCCTGACCTATAACCCGCGCAAATACCAAGATCGCTAGCTACAGTGGCTTGATTTTCTCACACACAACCAAGAGAAAACTTTCCTGGCGTCACAAAAAAGCCTTTGGGCTGGGGTAATGAATATATATGGAGTCAAGGATTGATCCCATGATGGTATGCTTCAAGAATGGAGAAACCCTGAATCTCTTAGGCCACGGGAATTCCCTTTCTTCCCAATGCTTACTGTGCCTATGCCCAAAAAAAAAAAATGGGGGAACGCCAAACCCTGCCACTCCAACACCCATACTTTTTCTTGTTTTGTTTTGATTTGTTAGATTTTACTTTATTTTCCTTCTCTTTTTCTTCCATTTTTCTCTTTCTTTTTCACTCTTGTGATTGTTATTTAGAGATTTATTTTTATTTTTATTTGCTGGGTCCATTTTTTTCTTTTTTTTCCATTTTTCTTTTCTTTCTTTTTTCCTCTCTCTTCGTTCTTTTTATGGTAGTTGTCACCAAATTTTTTTCTCCCTTTTTTCTTATCCTTTTTATATCCAATGATGGTGGAATGGATGCTCAATCTACAACAAGCTGTAAAGTGGAGACCAGTTGCACTAGCATTCTGGGGGGTGGGGGGGGGGG
>PVKC010040412.1:0-12341 GCA_004027635.1 Crocidura indochinensis | reverse complement strand
TGGAACTTCCAGCTCCTTTCTCTTTTGTGTCTGAAAATTATTATTGTTGCAGGAATGTCTTTCCTTCTCCTTGAAACCCAAAGATGAGTGATACCATTCTGCGTTTTTCTCTCTCTCTCTCTGACTTATTTCACTGAGCATGATAGATTCCATGTAAAGTAAAATATTTTCACAAAAATTAGTCTGAGATGTTTTCTAGGTAAATATTATACAAATGACTGGTTTTCAGGGGCTGGAGTGATATCAGCGGTAGGGCATTTGCCTTGCACCTGGTCAACCCACGTGGGAACGAGTTCAATACTGGCACCCAATATGATCCTCTGAGCCTGCCAGTAGTGATTTCTGAGCCCAGAGCCAGGAGTAACCCCTGAGAGCTGCAAGGTGTGGCCCAAGATGCAAGCAAAAAACCAAATAAAAAACAAAGGAATGGCTTTTAAAAATATTAACTGGAGGTTGTGATTGAAGTGCTAGACCGCATGCCTACCTTTGGCAAAGCTGGTACTACATGGACTTCAGAAATACTGTATATTGTCCTGATGGCTCCTAACCACCTCCAGTAGTGGTTTCTATTAAAGCATTATGGGGGGGCAAACTTGACAGTGCTCAGAGCTTACTAATTAATGCCTCTGCACTCAGTAATCATTACTGTCTGGCCTGTGGGACCAGATTAAGTGCTGGGGTTCAAACCAAGGCTGGGTATGTGCAAGGCAGAAACCTACCTGCTGTACTATCATTCTAACCCCTCAATTAAAAAGTTAATTAAAATTAATACTTTTTAATTTAATTTTAAATATAATCTAACTTTAATACCAAAAAAGAAAATAAAGGAAAAGTATACACTAATTTTACTTATGAATATCATTATACAAATATAGAAATACTAAGAAAATTATTAAACCAAGACCAGCAATAATTTAAATAGCTAATATATTGATACCAAGTTGAACATAATTTTATTCAAGCAATGTAAAATTCAGTGAACAATCTATTGATATAATTACCTATATTAAATTGAAGGGAAAAACTACATGGTCACTTCAATAAATTCATAAAGAACCTTGATTAAAGTAAGTTATGATTAGTGATTTTAAACATTTCTAGCAAAAAAGGCAATGGAGTATTTTTAAATGAATAAGATATTTACAAAAAACTTAAACCAGATATTTTATTTGTCCAAGATTAGAACATTTTATTTGAGACAGACACTCCTCCCACATGAGTTTCAATTTTATGTCATGTTGACTCCTTTGAATTTCAGTATTATCAGAGTAAAAAAAATTAAAGAGGTAAAGATTATTAAAGAAGAATTAAAATAATTTTAGTAGATAATATAATTATTTAATTATAAAACATTAAAGAATCCCCCCAAAACCTGACAAAAATTGCTAGATATGACATCAATATGCAGAAGTCAATAGATAGTAGTGTCAAATGTTATAATGGACTTTATTTAGTTTTCCTTTATTATAGCAAGAATATAACCTTTGAATAAATATACCAAAAAAGTGATAGAATTTATTATTAAGACTGTTGAGATACTGAAAAATGCTAAGACCAAAGACAAATAACTTTTATAGAAAAGAACTGTAGATGTGCCTTTTGTTTTACATATTTATTGACTCCGTGCAATCTTAGAAATTTTCCACTTTTTCCACTACAATATGATCTTAACATTTATATTTATATAAATATTCTAATCAGTAGCAAAGTTAGTCCTACAAAAGTAGTACTTGATAATAGTGTGAATAGAGATTTTAAAATAATGGGCTTAACTCTAAGCTATTTAATATGTAATGGCAAAGAAGTTAGGAAAATTGACCAAGGGATCATATCATATAAACTAGAAATAACATCACCATCTCAAGTGTATAAGTATGCTTCGCTTCTTAAAATAGATCATAGGTCCACAGATATTTGCTATTTTTAAATGAACATGTAAAAATATATAATACTCATAGTAGTATTCAGTTTTTATTTGTTTATTTATTTACTTATTTATTGATTGATTTTGGGGTCACACCCAATGGCGCTCAGATTTTACTCTGGCTATGTGCTCAGAAATCGCTCCTGGCTTGGGGGACCATATGGGATGCTGGGGAATCAAACCGCTGTCTGTCCTAGATCAGCGGTATGTAAGGCAAATGCCCTACCGCTGCTCCACTGCTCTGGCCCCTTAGTTTTTCTTTTTAATAATAATTCTGATAATTAACAATGTAAACGATGTAAACTATGACTATTACCATAATATTTGTGAGTTCAGGTCCTGATGAACTAAAGTCATCACATTCTTGAAAGCTCCAATCTGATGAAACATCTTTCCCCTTCTATGTCAAAATATCCAGCATCTAAAAAAAGTACCTCGTTTCTAGTCCTTTATTACCTTTACTATCATGCACTCCATCCCACTTTCCTGTCCTTTTCTTTTAACTAATTGATTCTATTAAATTATTCATACTAAAATTTAAGCTTAAACTTTATTATCCTCTAAGTATCTTCATTGACTCAAGAACTATGTAATCTAGTTCTAACTCTCTGTCTTCTGTTTCAAATATGTCTGACCTTCAGTTACTCTGGTTTTAATTTCTTAAACAATCATAATTTATCAATATCAGGTCATTCTTATTTGTACTGCCTGAAGCATGGTTCCTCCTGATAGTAACCTTGTATTTTTTCATCTCTATTTTTGAAGTCTATGAATTCATTAATATGACTTGATTGATATAAAAAGAATGATATGAAAGAACACATATTGGGTCAGAGAAATGGTATAGGGGTTAAAGCACTTCTTGCCTTGCATAAGGAAACCCTAACACCACTAGAATAGAGCTATCACAGAGTTAGAATAGCCCCGAGCACTGCAGGGTATGACCCCCCCAAAAACCAAAAAAACCAAAACTATAATCCCAAAAAGAATATCTTTTTACTCTTATTTTGTTTTATCTGCCATACTATTTATTTCTTTTATAGGTATGCTTATTGTGGTATATTCTTAAGACAGTTCTGGTATAAAAGATAGTACAGTGGTTATCCTAGCTTTATCACTGGCAATATCTGACCTTCCAAACCCAATCAAAGTGACCTGATGATCCTTGCCACTACAAGGGCAGTAAAGCTAACATTCCTCCTTGGGTCTTACCATTAAAATGAAGACACAGGAGTGTACCAGATCACTATGAACACTGCTGGAGAGCCCTATGTCTCCTCCCCACAAGTTCCCATGGGGATTTTATTGTATATGCTTTTTATGGGATAATATTTAGAACTTATAAGTTAAACATTCTCTATTGTATTCTAAATACCTATAAAATGCTTTATGTATATACATACAAAAATGTATGCAGGTAATAAAATAAAAACAAAAATGTACATATACTTTTTGATATCTTGAGACTTGACAATGTTTTTTAGCTTCACAATTTGTCTCAAAGTTTTAGTCACATTATTTATTTTCTTTTGCCACATAGAGTTTATGATTTTTATTAAGTGGGACAATTAAAAAACTTTGAATATTTTTATTTATTTTTTGTTTTTGGGTTATACCCAGGGATTCTCAGGGGTTACTTCTGGCTATGTGCTCAGAAATTGCTTCTGGCTTGGGGAATCATATGGGACACCAGGATCAAACTGTTGTCCACCCTAGGTCAGCGTGTGCAAGGCAAGCATCCTACCACTGCACCACTCCTCTGACCCCACATATTTTTATTTTTAAAGACAAAAAAATACTTAAATACTTTTAAGACTTCTTAGTAACTTAGCTTTTATTTCCTTGAGCATATTAAAAGCATCCATTTATTTGTGTACTTTAATGGGTTACCATAAGGAGGAAAATATAAACACATTTAGACATTTAAATAATTAAGCTGGTTGGTCCTCTCATTGCACATATTGGCTACATTTTATTAGCATCTATGACCAACTAAAAATCCCTTTATAATGACAAGACTGGACATGACGATGATGCATATCAAAGAATATAACAGAACTATTAAAAGCCTTATAAATTATTTAGGAGAAGAGCAGAGAGTGTTTATGTACTTATTGTTAGTTTACATTGATTTATTTCTAAATTATTTTTATATATTTCTGGTTAAAAGCTGATCCTCGATGCCTGTCCAGTGATTCCAGACTGTGAGTGTTCCCACTGCCCTGTATCCAAAACCTCTTGGGAGTGGAAATTAGCATTCCCAGAGCTCCAGGAGAGTCAGGGCGCCAAAGAACTGCTTCGGAGCAGGAAAACCAGCAACCCCCAGAATTCTGGAGTAAGGAAAGTCTCCTGTTTGTCATGCCAGCCTGGGAAATTCCATACCTGCCCAGCGATTCCAGACTGTGAGTGTTCCCTATGTGTGTTTTCCCACTGCCCTGTATCCAAAACCTGTTGGGAGTGGAAATTAGCACTCCCGAGCTCCAGAAGAGAACGGCAGCACACTCTCTCTAACCAATAAACTCCACCACAACACGCAAGAAAAACCACAGTACTAGCGTGACAATGGAGAGAACTTGCAGGCAAACACCATGCACAGAGAATGAAGATGATAGCTTGGATGACCTTAAAAATCCCAACCATTTGATTAACCTCTCAGATAAGGAACTTAAAATAGAATATGGAAGATGTTTGTAAAACTCCAAGAAAGCATAGATCGATCTGAACAGAAACAAAGACAGAAATCAGAAAACTCAAACCTGAAATAACAGATCAGAATAACACGGTATAGCTCAACTGAAAACCTCCGTGGATGGCCTTGAAAGCAGGGTAAGAGCACTGAGGACAGAATCAGTGTGCTGGAAGATGAGATGCAGAAAAACTCAGCACAGCAGAAGAAAGTGGAAAAGAACCTTATGAAAAACGACCAGGCAATGGAAAAAGTACTCAAGGAATGCTAACAGATGAAAATAGAAGTCTTTGATAAACTCAACAGAAACAACATAAGAATCATTGGAGACCCAGAGACCCAGGTAGGAAATCTCCAGGAAGAATCAACATTCAAAGACATCATCAAAGAGATACTCCCAGAGTTAAAGACTACATGCAATCAAATCCTGCATGTCCGAAGAGTACCAGCTAAAAGAGACCCAAAGAAACACACCCCAAGACACATCCTCATTACAATGACAAATCCCACAGATAGAGATAGAATACTGAATGTAGCAAGGTCAAAAAGGGAAATTACATTCAAAGGAGCTACCCTAAGACTTACTGCAGACATATCGCAAGAAACTCTCAAGGCCAGAAAACAGTAGGGGGATATTGTGACAAGACTGAATGAAATGAATGCCTCACCAAGAGTACTATGCCCAGCCCGACTCACGTTCAGATATGAAGGAAAAATACATAGCTTCGTGGATAAACAACAACTCAGAAACTTCACAGACGATAAACCAGGCTTAAAGGAAAAATTAACAGGTATACTCTAAGACAGGAGAGAGCAACAAACACAGCAAACTTATCTAAAAAGATGACATTAAACCCTATGACAATCATCTTCCTCAATGTCAATGGATTAAATTCACCAATTAAAAGACATAGAGTGGCAAAATGGGTCAAAAAGATGAATCCAACCTTCCGCTGCCTACAAGAAACACATCTGAATAGTCAGAACAAACATAGACTCAAAATCAAAGGCTGGAGGAAAATCATGCAAGCAAACATTACCCTCAAAAAAGCTGGGGTGGCCATATTAATATCTGATGACACCAACTTTATACTCAGAAAAGTGGTAAGGGACAAAGATGGACACTATGTACTAATCAAGGGATATGTGCAACAGGAAGAAATCACTCTATTAAACATATATGCAACCAATGAGAGACCAGCAAATTATCTAATACAATTACTGACAAATCTGAAAGAAGAAATCAATAATAACACAATAATTGTAGGAGACCTCAACACGGCCCTATCAACACTTGATAGGTCAACCAGACTGAAACCCAACAAAATCATACTAGCCCTGAAAAGAACAATGGAAGAAAGAGGACTAGTAGATATATATAGGACACTTCATCCGAAAAACCCTGGATACACATTCTTCTTCAATGTACATGGGTCATTCTCCAGGATAGACTACATGCTGACACATAAAACATACCTCCATAAAATCAAGAGGATAGAAATCTTGCATGCTACCTTTGCTGAACTCAAGACTCTGAAATTAGATGTGAACTTCAAAGCCACACAGAAGAAACACTTTAACAACTAGAAATTAAACACCCTGCTACTGAACAACCAGTGGGTCCGAGATGAAATGAAAAAAGGAAATCAAAACTTTCCTGGAAACAAATGATAATGAAGACACAAACTGCCAGAATCTATGGGACACAGCAAAAGCAGTCCTGAGAGGAAAATTTATAGCTCTATAAGCACACATCAGGAAGGAAGAAGGGGTACCTGAATAACTTAATGACACAGCTCAAAAAACTAGAAAATGACCAACAAAAGGAATCAAAAATAGGGAGACAGAAGGAAATAACAAAGCTGAAAGCAGAACTCAACGAAGTGGAAAACCAAAAATCAATTCGAAAGATCAATGAAAGCAGAAGTTGGTTCTTTGAAAAAATAAACAAGATTGATAGACCATTGGCAAAACTCACAAAGAAAGAGAGGGAGAGAACATGATAACCCGTATTAGAAATGAAAAGGGGGAGATCACGACAGATATTGCAGAGATCCAAAGGGTAATCAGAGACTATTTTGAGAAACTTTATGCCACTAAACATGAGAACCTAGAGGAAATGAAAAAAAGTCTTAGATACTTATAACCTTCCACATTTAAGTAAGGAGGATGTAGAATATCTAAATACCCCCATTACCACTGAGGAGATTGAAACTGTAATTAATCATCTGCCCAAAAAGAAAAACACAGACCCAGATGGATTTCCTATGAATTTTTTTCAAATCTTTCAAGAGGAGCTACTACCAATCCTAGCCATTCTCTTCCATGAAATTGAAAAAACGAGAACACTCCCAAACAACTTTTATGAAGCCAGTATACCAAAACCAGACAGAGATGCTGCCAAAAAAGAAAACTACAGACCAATATCCCTGATGAATGCTGATGCAAAGATCTTCAGCAAAATACTAGCAAATAGGATCCAATGCATCATCAAGATCATACACTATGGCCAAGTAGGTTTCATCCCAGGAATGCAAGGATGGTTTAACATCCATAAATCTATCAATATCATGCACAACATCAACAAGAAGAAAAATAAAAATCACATGATCATATCAATAGATGCAGAGAAAGCATTTGATAAAATCCAACACCCATTCTTAATCTAAACTCTCAGCAAGATGGGAATGGAAGGAACCTTTCTCAATCTAGTTGAAGCCATCTACCACAAGCCAATGGCAAATATTATTCTCAATGGAGAAAAACTAAAGACCTTTCCTCTAAATTCTGGTACAAGACAAGGTTGTCCACTCTCACCACTCCTCTTCAACATAGTACTGGAAGTTCTTGCTATAGCGATCAGGCAAGAAAAGGATATCAAGGGAATCCAGATAGGAAAGGAAGAAGTCAAGTTCTCACTGTTTGCAGATGACATGATACTCTACTTAGAAAACCCTAAAGATTCTACCAAAAAGCTTCTAGAAACAATAGACTAATATAGCAAGGTGGCAGGCTACAAAATTAACACACAGAAATCAATGGCCTTTTTATACACCAATAATGATGGGGAAGAGAAGGAAGTCAAACCGGCAATCCCATTCACATCAGTGCCACACAAACTCAAATATCTTGGAGTCAACTTGACCAAAGATGTGAAGGACCTATACAAAGAAAACTATAAAATCCTGCTCCAAGAAATAAGAATGAACACACGGAAATGGAAACACATACCATGCTCATGGATTGGCAAGATTAACATCATTAAAATGGCAATACTCCCCAAAGCATTGTACAGATTTAATGTGATCCCTTTAAAGATAACCATGACATTCTTCAAAGAAGTGGATCAAACACTTATGAAGTTCATCTGGAACAATAAACACCCTCGAATAGCTAAAGCACTCCTAGGGAAAAGGAGTATGAGAGGTATTACTCTCCCCAACTTTAAACTGTACTATAATGTAATAGTTATCAAAACAGCATGGTATTGGAATAAAGACAGACCCTCAGATCAGTGGAATAGGCTTGAGTTCTCAGACAATGCTCCAAAGACAAACAATGACCTAATTTTTGACAAAGGAGCTAGATATCCTAAGTGGAGCAGGGAAAACCTCTTCAAACAAGTGGTGGTGTCAGAACTGGTTAGTCACTTGCAAAAAAGCGAACATAAACCTCCAGTTAACATCATGTACGAAGGTAAAATCCAAATGGATTAAAGACCTTGATATCAGACCTGATACCATAAGGTACATAGAATAACACATCGGTAAAACACTCCATGACATTGAGACTGAAGGCATCTTCAAGGAGGAAACTGCTCTTTTCAAACAAGTGGAAGCAGAGATCAACAGATGGGGATACATTAAACTGAGAAGCTTCTGCACCTCAAAAGAAATAGTCCCCAGGATACAAGGGTCACCCACTGAGTGAGAGAAACTATTCACCCAACACTAATCAGATAAGGGGCTAATATCCAAAATATACAGAGTACTGTCAGAACTTTACAAGAAAAAAAACATCTAATCCCATCAAAAATGGGGAGAAGAAATGAACAGACACCTTGATAAAAAAGAAATACAAATGGCCAAAAGGCACATGAAAAAATGCTCCTCGTCACTGATCATCAGGGAGATGCAAATCAAAACAACGATGAGATACCATTCACACCACAGAGATTGTCACACATCACAAAGAATGAGAACAATCTATGGTGACGGGGTTGTGAGAGAAAGGAACTCTTATCCCCTGCTGGTGGGAATGCCGTCTAGTCCAACCCCTGTGGAAAGCGATTTGGAGATTCATCCAAAAACTAGAAATTGAGCTCCCATTTGACCCAGCTATTCCACTCCTAGGGATATACCCTAGGAACACAAGAATACAGTACAAAAACCCCTTCCTCACACCTATATTTATTGCAGCACTATTCACAATAGCCAGACTCTGGAAACAACCAAGATGCCCTTCAACAGATGAATGGCTAAAGAAACTGTGGTACATATATACAATGGAATATTATGCAGCCGTCAGGAGAGATGAAGTCATGAAATTTTCCTATACATGGATGTACATGGCGTCCATCATACTGAGTGAAATTAGTCAGGGGTAGAGAGAGACGCAGAATAGTCTCACTCATCTATGGGTTTTAAGAAAAATAATAGTCTTCTTTGCAACAATCGTCAGAGACAATGAGAGGGGGGCTGGAACTTCCAGCTCACTTCATGAAGCTCACAACAAAGAGTGGTGAGTGCAGTTATAGTAATAACTACATTGAGAACTACCATAATCATGTGATTGAATGAGGGAACTGGAAAGCTTGTCTGGAGTACAGGTGGGGGTGGGATGGGATGGAGGGAGATTTGGGAGAATGGTGGTGGGAATGTTGCACTGGTGAAGGTGGGTGTTCTTTACATTACTGAAACCCAATCACAACCATATCTGTAATTAAGATGTTTAATTAAATTAAAAAATACAAGAAAAAAAGCTGATCCTCATATTTGATTGAATAGATAGTTGATTCAACTTTTTCTTGACTAAATTGTTCAGGTACTATCTGCTTTATTGTTTTTTAAAGATTGATTTTTTATTTAACCTTGATTTTTCTTTTTCTATTTTATTTTTAGAAATGTTATACTACCATTTTATAATAAAATCTTAATGGCAAAATACTACAGCAATAACTTGCTTTCAGCATTAAAATAATAATATAACTTTTATTGTTGTTTTGGGGTACACCCAAAACAATACTTAAGTGTGTTTTGTACTCAGGATTCACTCTTGATGGTGCTAGGAGACCTCATGGGATACAAAGCAAATACCTTACCTGCTGTACTGGGAAAACTGGTCAGCTACATACAAAAAAATAAATAAATAAACTCATATCTTTCTAACACCATGTACATGGATTAAAAACCTGGATATCAGATATCTATAAGTCACATAGAGAAAAATATAGGCAGAACTCTTAGACACTCTTCAGACACTGAAGTTTCAAACACCACTGACCTAGCAAGTAGAAGCAAAGATAAACAGATAGTATTCATTTAATTAAGAAACTTTGTATTTTGAGTGAAATAATGACCAGTATTTCCACAGAATGTGATAAATTATTCAGCCTATACCCATCTTATATCTAAGATATATACGGCACTGAAAATTAAAATAATTTTCAGTGATGATTAATTGATGAAAGCACATTTTATGGAGTGGAAAAAATTAGGAGAACTCACAGAAGGAATTAGAGCATGTTTAAGTGCTAGTGACAGTACTATAAAACAAGGCATCATTAAAAATGCAAATATCATTTCCAATTATCATTACAACTCTTCCCATCATGACTTAATGCTTTTGGCCCAAATTCAACAATCTTAATTGAAAATCAAATATAAATTCAAGGTGGTAAGTTGTTTTAGCAAAATTCTGGAGGAAATGTCCTGAAGTGTTCTGAAGTTGTATCAGTTATTTACTCAAAACAAGATCAATATCAAAGACAGGGAAATTTGAAGATTAAAGACTATATGATTTGGGAATACTAAATAAAATGTATTATATAAACATATATAATGAAATAGTATTTATACAGAAAAGAGAAGGAAAGATATATGTAACAACTCTATTGAGAGCCTTATGCTAAGTGAAATAAATTCTACTTTACAGGCACAAGACCTCAAATTTGATCCCTGGCACCATACCATATCTAAAGCACTATAATAGTACTATATTCTATGTCAAAGGGAGCATACCAAGATATTCTGTAATCCCTAACACCACAAAATATGGGTAATATTTCACACATTACGACAAAATTCAAGGTCTTGGCAGGACCACAAAGAAGCACCATTGCCAAGTATATGGTCTACAACCAGTGAGCAGCTAACACTTAACAATAGAAACAGAAAATCCATAACAAAATTGTACTATAGAGTATTTAATACATTTGCATACTTTTCTTTATTTATATTAGAGTACATATTTGTTAAAATGACAAAGATAAAACACTTTATAGTCAATATATCTGATATAACTTTAAACTTGACATACTGATGAGTTGTGATAATCAGATCATCATTATTTACATTTCATATTGTATAGCATTTTTGGTAAAAATGATAGTGTTTATCACAATCATATATATATATATATATTAGTGTTTTTCTTTGGACTCAGAACACATTGTTTCCATTTTATTTTATAGAAATTAATTATTTTCCTGATATCTAAATATTTGCTATTATTCCTCATTGATTGTATTTTCCACTAACTTGATTTAGAAAATAGAATTTATTTGCATGTCTAAATGCATATGTGTATGTTTATATCATATATTGCCAGTATAATTAGGGAAATGGATTCAAATTTTAATATTTATTTTCTTGACTGTAAGATGATATTCTTTCAATAAGTTAATCATTTTTCATTTGTCATATTTAGTTTCTGTATATATTCTTGTACTTTTGTTTTGCATACTTTTGTTTTTGGTTCATATCTGGTAATATTCAGAAAATACTCCTGGTTTTGCATTCAGGAATTACTCCTAGTGGTGCTCAATGGACACATGGGATGCTAAGGATAGAACCCTGGTTTGCCATGTGCAAGGCAAAGTCCCTACCTGCTATATTTTTGCTCTGACTCCATATTTTGGTGATACTTTTATGTTGGCATTTTTAGTTTGGTGTGCTATCACTTGACTGTACTTAGGGAATCATACTAAGCACAGGTGAAAAAACCCAGATTTTCCATTTGTATGGCAAATGCAAAATTCAGTGTGCTATATGGCAAAGTATTTAAAGAATCAATATAATTCTGATACTTTATTTTGGACATATGTACCAAAATCAAGATAATATTAAGTAATCAAATCAAATTTTCTGTGCTCTCTCTAATTCCTATTTTAATGGGGTCAAACTTTCTCAGTCCTTTGGGAGTTAAGAGTGCCGTTTTCTAGGAAACCAAGATTTTTCTTGATTTACCTATCAGACAATTATTTGACTCTCTTTAGGGTCCCTTTGAAAAAGAGTAAGGTATTTCTGCTTATTCTCATAAATTAACCCAGGCCTTAGTTAAATATAGATACAGATAAAAATCTGGATATGCCCATGCAAAATGAATATGCAATGAAGTGTGGGTACATTTTGAAGTAGAGTCCTTCCAGAAAATAAGAACAATTCCCTGAATTCAAGTTTTTATTTTATTTTATTTTATTTTATTTTTTTTTGTTTTTTTTTTTTTTTTTTT
>PVKC010040411.1:0-12360 GCA_004027635.1 Crocidura indochinensis | reverse complement strand
GGGATCTCTCATGAGATTGTAGTCAGATAGCAAAAGAGGCAGGACTAATATGGCAGGATGATCAACAAGGTGTCTTGTTTCAATGGTCTGTAGCCTCAGTTAGGGTGGCTGGAATACTGTGATCTGGACATCTCAGACGATAAAATTCTTCCATAAATTGCCTTAAATTTTTCTGGGATCAGGGATAGTTAAGGCAGTACCCAGGAGCTATCTCTGGCTCTGTGCTCTGCTAGTGCTTTAAGTTCCATATGTGGTGTCCAGTATCAAACCATGTTTGCAAGGCAAGCACGTTAACCCCTGTACCATCTTCTAGTTCCTGCCTTGAACTTCTTTATAGCATGGTGACATCATTATAGTCACATTAATTTTTTTAACAATAAAAATGGCTTCTCTTAAACTTTTCTGAAGCTTAAGGAGCGAAGCAAGAAACTTTCTTTTATTGAGATCATACAGTATGCCAGTCATTAAACTTGTTTTGGGATAAAAAAAAGATATGCCAAATTGTTGTGGCATGTAGATTGAGGATAGGAGCTCAAATAGGGATGTCTTTAATAAAAGTTGTCATGACTCATGGAATTATTTATGTAGTAATTACAATCTCCTCAGGCCGGAAAAATATTGGTTCCTAATCTCGGGGCTTTCCCCATCTAATGGGAGAGATTAAACAGATGTTTTCCTTAGGGTTACTATCCATGTGAGGAACTCAAAACTAAGATGGGAGGAGAGCTAAGAACTTGATAGTTTCTGAAGCCAGAGCAACTGACCTGAGACATACAGGCTGCTAAAGCAAGGAGCATTTTTTGAAGCCCAGATTCCAGCTGGGGTCAACCACTTGCAGTGAGGTGGTGACCCCAGCCTGACTTACATCCTTACTTTTATACTGAGTTTAGAGACTTTTCAAATGAGCTGGGTGACAGGAATTGGCTACACAATGCAGCATTATTTATAGGACCCTAGGTGATGGGGGGGGGGGCAGCTATACCTTATAAGGACTTATGGCAGTTGTAAGCATGATGTAAACAGGATGTTGGTTGACCTGGGAGTAGGGGATGCAATGTTGCAAGCAGGACATGTAAACAGGATGTTGGCCTGGGGGTTTGATTGGCTAGCTGGGGGAGTATGGAAAACTTGTGAAACTTGTGGTATTTCCAGGAATGTTATCGCCTCATGTACAGTTAAGAGGCGTACTGTAGCATTTGAAGACTGTCATGGCTTCTGTCTATGTCTAGTCCCTTTCAAACTTTTGCAATTTGGGGAAATTACTCAGGTGAAGAGGAGGGAACATTTCTGTTGAGAGAGAACACGTTGTGTACTGGTTCAAAGTTGAAAGAGCTTGAAGCATGGTAATAATTGAAATAAATTCTGTATTACCAAAGTCAGGATGGAGTCTAGCATGACCAGCAAGAAACTGGCCAAGAAGTCTAGTCGAGTAAATTTTGACTACACTTGGCAAAAGTTGGCATGAATGACAGTCATTGAAAACATTTTGCTCAAAGCTTGCATTGGGGGGTACAGGGGGAAGTGGTTGGACCACAACTGGTTATGGTAGGACTTACTCTTGGTTCTGCACTCAGTTATTACTTAGGCTGTCTTGGGAAAGTATATGGGGGTCTTGGGATTGAACCCTGAGTTCACCACATCCAGGCTAATATTTTGCTCACTGTACAATGGCTATGAGCTCTTGTGGGACCCTTGAACCCAGGCAGATGTGGAAAGATGAATTTTCAGGCATTGTCACCATTTTAATCAGGAATCTGTTCTTTATGGAGCTGGATTGAAGGGGGTGAGGTGGGGAGGGAACCTTGAAAATATTTTTTCAGTAATACCAGGTTTTATACAAGGCTTCCCTTCTATTTGCAATGTTGATCATAGCCAGACTTCTCAAATTAAAGCATGGAGTAACCTATAATCTTATTATTAGATGAGTCATTGATTCCTCATGCATTTATACACTTATCTAGGAAAAGCCAATTTGCTTCCCACTTTTCCAGTGGCCCCGATTGGATTTAAGAGATTTTGGTTGTAGTTAATAAGATGCATTGTGCAAAAAGTCCTGCAGATCACTCCAGCAAGACTGTTTGGAAAACACGCTACTCACTTCCTAGCCTCATTCTCCCTTTTTTCTGAGAAGCCACTGAAATGACCCAAATAGAGAGTGAAAAAAAAAAAAAAGTCCAGCGAAGCGGGGTGGAGCCACTGAGCTTCGAGGTCAGGCTGCTGATAGGGGAAACAGTGTAGATGCAAAGTGGCCGCCACCTCCGCAGGGGTCAGTCTCCAGAGATTTTGCAGGAGGGAGAAGAAATTTGTGTCTTTTGTTATTAAAGACTTAAAAAAGAACTTGTGTTTCTCAAGTAAAACACAGCATTTCCATGCTTTCTTTCTTCCCTTTTCTTTTTTCCTTTTTCTTCTTTCTGTTCTTTCATTTCTTTCTTTCTTCCTTTTCTTTCTTTCCTTTTTCTTTCATTTCTTTCCTTCCTTTTTCTTTCTTTTTCTTTTCTTTCTTTCTCTCTTCTTTCTCTTTCCCCTCTTTATCTCTTTTTCTCTCTTTCTTTTCTTTCACACTTTCTTTCCCCTCTTTATCTCTTTTCTCTCTCTTTCTCTTCTTTCTCTTTTTCTTTCACACTTTCTCTTTCTTCCCTCTCTCTTTCTCACTTTCTTTCTTTTCTTGCTTGCTCTTCTCAAAATCCTGATGGGAAGCAAAAGAAATAGCTTGGATTCTCCAGGACCACTTACAAACTTCTGGGAATCAGTCAGGGCCACTTCTCTTTGTCCGTCCCACAGTTTCACAACCTCAACTCAAGGGCAGGCCCTCCCTTTGCCTCTCCCCCTTCCTTCCACCTGACAGGGACCATAAATAACCCAGGCTCCCCGTGTTCCCAGCAGAGAACAAAGTTGAAAGTTTGCTTGCAGCTCCAGCCTCTTCCCTTCTGGGCCACTTCTTTAGGGTTTTGTTTTGTTTTGTTTTTTTCCTGGATTTTTATTTTTTATCTCTCTCTCTCCTTCTTCTCCTGTTCTCTCTCCCTCCACCTGGATTGGCCATTTCTTCATTCAAATGGAAGAAGACTCCAATCGCCTACTCTTGGAAGCCACTCTTCCTAGGTTCTTTCTTGATTTAAGGCTGTCTCTGTTACCCGGCCAGGCTCCGAGCATTGGTATCAAATTACTGAAAGTCTACACCGGCCAGTCCTCATATTTACATACAAATAACTCCAAGGGCTTGCATTTATGTCACCATTCTGTCCTGCTAGAGGCTTGCCAGAAGAGTTTTTAATCCAATCAGAGGGAGCTTTGAAAGGATGTCTGCCGAGTGATCAAAAAAAAGGATTCTAATCTCAATGTAATGTTGCCAGGTTTTGCTGCTTTTTAATATTTTTTTCTTCTGGTCTGAAATATCGAAAAGCTTTTTTGTACTCTTGAGTGGGGGAAAAAGATGTGGGATTCCACAGTTGCCTTGGAGGAGAGGAAGATGCTGAGAAGAGCTTGGTGATGGTGAAGATCGTGGATACAGCCCAGGTTTTGGTTTGTTGGGACTTGATTGGGAGTTTTGAGTCTTAAGTCACTGCCTTAAGGAATTCCTGGAAACATCAGGAAAACGTTTGATCAGCCCAGCCTGGTGGAAATGGCTTTCCTACAGAGTAAGCTCTTATTTTCAGTTG
The DNA here is from genome assembly GCA_004027635.1 of Crocidura indochinensis. NCBI lineage: Eukaryota > Metazoa > Chordata > Mammalia > Eulipotyphla > Soricidae > Crocidura > Crocidura indochinensis. Next base: position 8,704 of record PVKC010040411.1, on the reverse strand, counting down.
TAATTGGTGTGTACTGTTTTTGTGTCTCATCTGCAGCAAATATTCCAGCTACAAGTAGTTATTTAAAAAAAAAAAAACCTCTTGGTGTTTGGTAGCAATAAAGAATTGATGTGTTTATTATTATATTATCTTTTTGATTCTATTTTACAATTGCAAAAGCAGTTGTTGTATTTTTAGACCGGATTAGTAGTTTAAAACCTGAACACTTTGTGGTTCCCTGTGTCTAAATGAATGGAAACTATAACTGGCACTGAATGAAGGAATGGGAAAAAACTTATCTGGAAGAGATGAATCACTTACCTTTTCAAAAACATAGCAGACAGGCTCATGGAAAGCTCTCCTAAGCCAGCCAAGCTCGTGTCCGTCTGGGAAAGAAGATGAGAGAGTTGTAAAAAGCAGATAGTTTTGCCTTAATCCAAAAGAACTTTTCCTCCCCATGTGGAGAAGAATGGGAAACTTCCCAGAGGGCAGAGACAACTGCAAAACCTGCCCTGTCACTCTCGGAATGTGGTTTTTCCATGTGAGGTCATGTAATACACACGCAGCTAATAAAAATATTTTATGTGATTAACTCTGAAGTGAGAGTTGAAGGCAAGGTGCTTTTTTGAGGATACTGAAACATCCCCCCTCCCTGTTTGATGGCTGGAAGAGAGGGGTTGCTTTCCTATGAGGGCTTATTGGCTCAGCTGGGCCAAGTTGTTAATTTGATAGGTTGAGAAACAGCTTGCAACTGATGTGTTCCAAAGTGACTGACTCAATTGAGCAGTTAAATAGTTCAAGGAAAGAACTTTCTAGGTTGGTACCTAAGCCCCCCAAGGGTGCAGTCTTGTGTGGAGGAAGACCATTAGAGAAAAAGGCCTGTCCTTTCTACTTTTCATTTCAAAACTGTAACAAAGCTTACTGACTTTTCAAGTCCCTGTCCATTCAAACAAAATGACCTCACCAGGGTTGACTTGAGTGGGGAAGAGGAGCCTAAAAAATCCTATTTTAATGAGTGGGGCTTTGGAGACTGGGGACATGGAAGTGAGCACAGTGGTAGTAAGTTGGAGGCTGGGAAACTTTTGAATTGATGATATACCATTGATGGTCCACATTTTGGATATGGCTTAATTCAAACCATGAAGTACCAGTGTCAGCATATTCGACTCACTTTTCAAATTATGACTGACCAAAGAAAAAGAAAAAAGAAAAAAAAGAAATTCTGACTAACCTTGACCTGTACTCTTTCCTTCTAAATATTTATTTCCTTCTAATATTTCCTTCTAAATATTCTTTTCAAATATTATCCAGGAGATAGAGGAAAGGAGTATACAAAAGGTGACAAAAGGAAGGCTTTTTCTTTACAAAGGATTTGTACTCACAAAAGGAGCTTCTGATTGGGACTGTTTTGTGCATTCACAGGTGAAGATGCAATGACAGGAGACACAGACAAGTATCTTGGGCCACAGGATCTTAAGGAATTGGGAGATGACTCGCTTCCGGCTGAAGGTTACATGGGCTTTAGTATGGGAGCCCGTTCTGCCAGGTATTTGATTGTTGGTTGGTTTTTTTTTAAATAGTTAATTAAGAACTGCCATGACTTGTCATAAAACCCAATATCATTTCCATTTTTTTAATTTACATGATGCCAGAATGTGCTCTTTGGGTGATGATGTGAATTTGATGAAATGTCCTCTGCTCCAGTGTACATGGCTCTATTATCTTCTTCAGTCCTTAATTTTGTGTGATGGCACCTGTTAATCATGTGTTCTCTTTTCACCCCACCTTGCCGTCATGCTTCAAGCATATAACAGCAAAAGAGCTCACTGAAAAAAAGAATTGGGAGAACTGATCTGGGGTTAAATGTTTCCAAATTCAATTGTGTTCTATGTTGAAAAAAATTATTTTTCAGTAAGTGAAAAATGTTTGTCGTTTTTGGTTCATGCTTCTCTTTTCATTCCTCAGTCTCTCTACTGAAAGAAAACTTCATGATTTCAGCTGTCAAAGAACATTGGGGAGTTAGGGGGGATGCATATTGTTTCTCATTTAAAAGTGTCTTCTCTTAAAATTCTCCCATCAATTTATTTACAAATGACATGTTAGGATGTAATAGTAGTTCCCCAAAGTCACAGACCAAGAATGGTGGCATATTTGATTCTAAAATGGAGGCATAAAGCTTTTGTGATTGGAAAAATGTTGGTTCCATTTCCCCTTACTCTAGTTGAAAGAAATAGAATCTTTTTTTCAGAATTTGGGAACTTCTTTTCCCTGTTTGGACTGTGTTTGCTGACAGTCAAGTTATTTTAAAGCTAATAATTAAACTTTCTAAGCCAGAGGCCTCAGGACATTTTCCTATAGTTTAAGGATCTGTTGTAAAAAGTTTCATTGTCTAATACTTAATGCCACGTCCCACAAAGTAAACCTGGGAGCTGATTTTTTTATTATCATTGATGTGGCTTGTTTAGGAACAGAATGTTTTTTTTTTTAAATTTTCTCACGGTAATCTTTTCTTAAAATAGTTATTTGGAACATCATGTAAATTAGTAGAACTTATGCTTTATATTTCCAAAAGATCTGAAAATCTTGCTATTATAGGTACCATTATGAGAAGGGTGAAAGTCAATATTTAAAAATGTGATGTTTCAGGTAGCAATAAGTTACAAATAAGCACATGTAGAATCTTAAAGGACATCAAAGATATTATTCTGAATTGTAGCTTTTGTAATTGACTCACCAAGCATCTTCTTTCCCTTTGAAGCTATATGTCATTTTAAAAATCAATCAAATGATATTGAAAAAAATGTAGCACCTGACATCTAGTGAAATATGAAACCAGACTATTTTCTCAACATATCTTTATCAAGATAGTGCCAAGGTGTTCACACTTCTAATTTTGATTGCGACATTATTATTTGTGGCTATTATATGTGACTCATTTTTTTACATTGACAGTTTATGTTATTCTCAGAGGCAATATTTTAAAAAGAACCCATAAGGCTGATATCTTTTTAAGTATTGTGACAATATTACCAAGTGTCATATTCTGAGTATAACATTTAAGAAAATACATTAAATGTGTAATTCATTCAACCATAACATTTTTTTTCTTTTTTTCCCTCCTCCTGTCTGGTTTGTTTTTTGCTTTCTACTTCTGTTTTTGTTCCCCAAAAATACTTTAAAATAGTCCCAAGATCAGGTAAGAAGACGTAGCCTTGTTCCTCTGCCCTTCCCTGATGCATTTTCTCATTTTTATTTTCAGCATTGTTCTGTGATGTGCTGTGATATGCTTCAATGTGCTTTTTCACTTTTGAGTTTTGCTTAGCACTGGAATCTGTCTTGTGATTCTTGAGAAAATTAGCAAGTAGCAAAATGTGTGAGAAGTAGTTACTGATGTAAACTTGGGTGACTATTTGAGGCGATTCTTTCCCTTAACAGTTTGTGTGGTGCATGAAATACCTGAAGACACTGCACCAGTGTTTAAGAAAAGTTTGCTTGTAAAAGGTTCTTTACTGGTTGCTCTTTTACTTAAGCTATGCAAGGTATGTCAGTATAATTGAACAATTTTTAAGGCTTGTATTTTTCTCACACTTCTTGTATTTAACACAGAATATACTGAAGGCTACAAATAATGCAGTTGACATTAAAACAATAAATTTGTTAGTTAAAAGCTGCCTTAATTCTTTGTACACCACTATGCAAATATTCTCTCATTTTAATAGCTGAGTGTACTTCAGTGTATTCAGAGTAAAGTTGATGTGCTTAATGAGCTCCATCTGCCAAGTAGAAGTTGGTCTGGAGCAATAAGGAGTGGAAACTTGAACCATTTTTCGAACTGAAGATCTTTTCAGGTCTTTGGTTGATAACATCCAATTCTGTGTTCTCTAGTTGTACTTGTGTAAGAAGGAAGATGTTGGAAAAAAAATATCAACAAATCTTAGATGTGTTTAAAAAGATGAGATCAAAATGAATATGCAGTTCTTTGGGGAAAACTTCTAAGTTTCTACATTTAAAATAAAACTATTCTCACATACCACCAGCCTTATCATGTGCTAGGGGAACCTTCATTTAAAGATCTGAATGTCCAATGCACAATAGAACTTCTTACTCTCCAGATCATATCATGGAGCAAAGTGAATGTTGTAGCGAGAACTTAGAAGTGATATTGGGAGCCGGGAGGTGGCGCAGGAGGTAAGGTGCCTGCTGCCTTGCCTAGGACGGACCACGGTTCGATCCCCCGGTTCCCATATGGTCCCCCGTGCCTGCCAGGAGCGACTTCTGAGCGCATAGCCAGGAGTAACCCCTGAGCGTCACTGGGTGTGGCCCAAAAACCAAAAAAAAAAAGAAGTGATATTAATAGCAGAGCGAGCCCCTTGCCCATAAAGCTAATAAAAATGAAATTAACTGAAAAATAAAACAGACCATCTTCTTCAGTCACAACAGTGCTCAGCTTTCAGATGTGATCACCATTTTGGGACAATGCATATTTGGAACCTGCAGAACTTTACAGAATGTTCTATTGGATGAAGTTTTGTTAGAAAGTAAAAAGAGAGTCTCTGATTTCTTGAAAGCTCGTACTGTATCTGGAGAAGATTATAGGTTAGAGTAGCGAATAGGAAGAAAAAATAATTTGCAACTGAAACAAACAAAAAGATAACAGTTATAAATCATGGGATTGGACAGAAAGGGCCAAGTACAACTTTCTAACAGGGAGATGCTTTTATTTTTTCTTTTTTTGGGGGGATGGGAGCTTTTATACCAGCTTCTAATATTGTCCTTTGCTCAAATAGTCACTAAATAACAAAAAATAACAACTATAGGTGTGGGTGGTAGGATGGGTATTAAAGATTTTTCATAGGTTCTGGTAAAGGCCAAAGTTCCAACCCTAGAAAAAATGTGCTGCCCACTTGTGTAAATATTCAGAATGATTTGTGTAATTCTGGGCCCTTGGTATCTTGTTTTGTGTAAAATAAGGCTTAATTCTCTATTTACATAGTTTACATTCCTGTCAAGTAGACACAAGACAAGGCCAAAGTGTGGTTGATTCTACTAGTAAAGATAGGTAGATGTAGATACCTTGAGATTGCTACTTACCCAGGCAATGATGGGTGCAAATTTCCCATAGTTTCATTTTCCCCAATCAAAAGAGAACATCACCTATAGAAAGAGAACATTGTGTCTGCATTGCTAGATTTGGGGTACCCCATTATTGACGTACCAATTCTAGACTGCATTTAGATGCTTTCATATTTTCCACCTTCATTCTAAGGAGAACAAGTCACCTAAAACTTTATATTTCTAAACAAGAGTAAAAACCTACGTCATTGCAGCTGCCCAGATATTATGAGTAAAGAAGGAAAAGATAGTCCATAGCATCTCTGCCTGGCATCAGGCTTCCAAGTTATTAGAAGATCATAGATATCCACTGAGACTCAGATTGCCTGCAACCCCAGTCTGCTGTATGGCCTGTGTGGGTGTGTGTAGGATTCTCAATGTGTTATGTCAGAGCCAGTCTTCTCTGTTTCTTTACTTTATTTTCAGTTTAGAGACCTCATGGTGACAGCATTTCAGGACATCAGGTAACATGTACTCTAGGAAAATCAGGGGCTGTATAGAGGATTTGAGAGAGGCAGAAATGAACTAGTAGAAGGAATCAGAACAAAAAGAGGAGAGCAAGGAAAGACAGAGTAACTATACATGAAATTTGAATTTTGAATCCCAAAAGTAAAAAAAAAAAACAAAAACTATAGTAGGTTTATCTATTTATTTATTTTCCATGAGGAACATCTATAATAATAGATCAAAACATACATGATTCCCAAAGATTTATAAACAGATCCATTTTGCATAGTCCCATTCAATGGTTTAATTGCCTAATAGTTATGAACTAGGAAATATTACATGTGCTTAACACAGGAAAACATCTCAGGTTATTTAGATGCATCTGATTTTTCTCAATCATCATATCCATTCAACTGTTAAAGCAAAGTTTCCAGGCTTCATGCTTATCACCTTCTTGTACACTTGACACGAATTGGCCAACTATTAAACAAAACCTGATGATGAGGTGGTTCAGAGAGTTCTTCAGATATTTTTGATGATGTCTTTGAAAGAGCAACTTTTGTTGATATTTTTAGTCATCTTGCTTGTTCCTATAGTTGCATGCATTAATTTTTTTTATTCATCTCATTATCATCTGCCATTCTTGAATGGGTAACTGTAAAACCAACAGCCTCCGCTCCTTCAGTTCGGATAGGTCTTACACCTTGAACAGAAGCTCCTATGCACGAGACAGTATGATGATTGAAGAACTCCTCATACCATCCAAAGAGCAGGTATGTTTTTTCAGAAAACTTCTTTGATTGTTAAACTTTACTTCTATGATTAAATCAAGCTCTGGGACAAAACCACTTCTGCATGTTTAGTTTGCATTTGTAAAGATCATATTCTCGTTTAATAACCATGTAAATGGCCATGATCTTATCATAACCCTCTCTTTTGCAGGCGAGTCTCTAAAATATCACATGCATAACTAATGTCTTCATCAGATATTTTCATTATTTTTAAAAGAGTTAATCATTGGTAGCTAAAGTTACTAACATCCATATGTTTGATTTTGCTAAGCAAACTAGGTATTCATGTAGGAACTTGTTAAAATTATTTTGAGAAAGTAACAAAAGATTAGATTGGTCATGTTGTTGATCCATTAGCTTTGAAGTTGCCTGTTGTGGACAGGATGTGATTGTATTTTGCATTCTTCTAGAATATTTTCCAGATTGATTTTTTATTTGCTCTGCCATTTTAAAAATTGTGGTGCTGAGTAGATACTACTTTCATACAAGAAGTGTCAGCAGTATAGCAATTGCATGTGAACATGAATGGTTTATTCATTTTTTCAAGTCACACAGTATCTTGTGTTAATGAGTACGATCATGCTTTGATGTTTGCTTAAAATGTTTGTGCCATGAAATTAACTTCGAATATTCTTACAATGTTCAAACAGTTTAATTGGTGGTCTGCTGGACATATTTATTTACTGCATAATGAAGACAAATTGGAGTAAATGAATAAATCTAGAAATACTGAGATATGTCTAGATTATCTAGGGATAAATCTAGAGATGCCCACAAATATAAAGATTCAATCTAGAGTTTCAAGACATATGTATTATATATATCACAATAATTTTTTGACTTTATACTTTTCTAGAACCTTTATTAATATTCAGGCCAATGGAGGCAAAGACAGGAGTATACAATGTTGGCTGAACAAATAATAACCTTGGGTAGAATGATGATAGGTGCAATAAAATGTCATGTCTAAATGGGTGTTGGCTTTAAAGAAGGTGCTTATCATGAAAAAGTTAAATTCTTGCATATTGGTGGCTATATTGATAACTTTATAATCTGGAAATGCCTAATTTCCTATGTCCTGTGAAAACCCCACAAAAATTACAAGGAGATAAAGGGGGTCCCTAAGTGTATAAACCACAATTTACCTACCATTAAATAAAAATGTCTCTCATTATGTAATGGAATAGCAAATCCTTGCCTCATTTGTGATTTATCTTTTCAAATATCTATTTGATTTAGGTCAAAATTAGGATTACTGGGGCCAGAGAGATAGCACAGCTATCTCAGGAACCAGGACCTAAGATGGTTGGTTTGAGTCCTGGTGTCCCATATGGTCCCCTGTGCCTGCCAGGAGCTATTTCTGAGCAGATAGCCAGGAGTAACCCCTGATCACCACCGGGTGTGGCCAAAAAAAACCAAACAAACAAACAAACAAATTAGGATCACCATCATCTCTATGACCCCATCATCACTGCCATGTTCATCACTCTTAACCCATAGTTATAGTTCCTTCCAATTTCTACAAATCCATTTTGATATAACTATGTCTATTTTCTATAATTCTTCGTGTGTAACACAGCTTCAAGCTGCTCCTGGGAGTTCCCAACTCTTCCCTAACTAGCTGCTACCAAAATTTGCTTACTTAGGTAGAATAAAAAAGTCTGCATTTTCTTATATTAACTTTTTTTAGTTTTATGGGGTTTTTTTGTTCATAGCCCACAGTGCATGGGTTGGTTGATTCCTCGCTCTGCTCCTAGCAGACTTGGGAAACCATATGTGGTACCAGAAATCAAACCTGGGTCTGTTGCATGCAAAGCAAGTGCCCTATCTACTGTACTTTCTCTCTGGTCCCATATGCTGGTGAATTTTTGAAAAGAAATAAGGATAAAGAGAACTTTGAGTTTAAATTGGTGTTTTTTTGTTCAGTTTATTGCTTTAGTTTCAAAAGCATCTCCGGATATCAGAAACACTTCGATCAATCAGTGGAGAGTTCTTATGACATCTTGAAACTTTTAAAAATAAATCTTATGCTGATGGCTATTGAACTAGGACTATTCTTTCTTTAATGATTGTAGAAAAGCTTGTGGTCTAATAGGCTGTTCCTGTAGAGCATGTTAAAAGAACTCATGCCATTGTTCATGATCTCAAAAAAAATTTTTGATAAATTCATCAGAGATGTGAAAAAAGAGAAAATACAGGAAGACATTTTAGGGATATGTAGAGGTTATTTGACAACATATTTGCTATATTTTTAGGAAAGTATTAAATGTTTAGCAACTATAATATTGAATTGTATCTGTGTAGAACGATGTCTAATATAAGGGTATATATCACAAGGCTTTCAGAAGTGAAGGTAATCCTTAAGTCAACTAATT
>PVKC010040410.1:0-12345 GCA_004027635.1 Crocidura indochinensis | reverse complement strand
AATGGAATGGAATGGAATGGAATGGAACGGAACGGAACGGAGGAGGAAGTTAGAACTCAGGACTACTTCACAACTGAATACTTCTGACTACCTCTCCTAGAACCCCTACCCCTCTCTCATGAAGCATCTAATTTTTGACTTTTTGAATCTCCATTTTCTCTCAAGGATCAAGAGTAGAATGCAAGTTTTTCCAAATGGAAGGCAATATACTATATTACTTTAAGTCAAATGCTCTTAGTCTTGTCCTTCTACAAGGTCCCAAGCTGGGTTTCTGATTCAGAAATTAAGACTGAGTTATCTCACTGGCTGCTGTGTGCATCACCAGACAGCTCATCCTGTCTTCTCCTCCTTTCTCACCCTGTGGGCCAGTCTGCCCTCATCTATAGTCATTTATTTTTGCTTCCATGATTATATGATTTTTATCAGTCTTTCTCTCTGTGTACCTACAGAGGTGCCTCAGAGAGAGGGAGGAAATAGCTTTTTGATTATTTTTATGTTCCCAGTTCCTAGCACCTTGCCTGGCCTTCAATCAATACTTGTCTAATAGCAAAAATAAGAAGTAGGGGTTAGAGAAACAGCTCAAAGGACTAGTTTGCATATTTTGCATGCAGGAGGCCAGGGTATGAGCCCAACTATTTTAGGATTTTCCTCACCCTCCAAGCATCACCAGGAAGAACCCCTGAGAAATGCTTGGTATGGCCCAAAAATAAATACAAGTGAAAATGGAAAAGAATGGGCATAAAAGTACTCATCTTATTTTAGTTACATAATAAATATAAAAAACCATCTTTGGAATAAAATCTGTTTTAGTAAATAAGTTGTTCCCTCAGTTCAAAAAGAACCTCACCCCGGGGCTGGAGAGGCGCTACAGCCTTGCAACTTGCCTTGCATAGGGCTAACCCCAGGTTCAATCCCTAGCATCCCTTCTAGTCCTCTAAGCACCACCAGTAATTGACTCCTAAATGCAGATCCAGGAGTAACCACTGAGCATGTGTAAAATGAATCTCACCCTACTATTTTAACTCATAGCACTTCATCATTATTTATTTTCACTTGCTTTTAAACTATTGATTAGATTATGTTATTCTATCTCCTTATTTTGAAATAATTTTGCCACCTATACTGCTGATTTCTGTGCCTTTTCTTCCTGACTTTCCCTGTTCTTCCCCTATACAAATCCTCTGGTTCCCCTTCTAACATCTGAGAGCAATACTCACATCTCAGCTAAAATAGAAGCAAGAAGTTTGGAGGTCACCATGCTGCCATAGCTTCACCTAACTGGAGATTAAACTCTGTTTTGATTCATTTAGTAAATAGAGGGAGGATTTTTTTGTTTGTATATTGGGGGGGGCTACATCCAGCAGTACTGGGGCTAACCCCAGCTCTATGTGCAGTAAATTGATCCCTGGATGATGCTAGAGAAACCATGCAGTACTGGAATTAAACTGGGTTCTGACAAGGCAAACCTGAATCTTTGTTAGGTTTTTGGGCCCCACCTGGCTATGCTCAGGACTTCCTCCTAGCTCTGCACTCAGTGGTTGCAAGGATTACACTAGACTGGCCACATGCAAGAGAAGTACCTTACTACTGTACTATCTCTCCAGTCCTGGCCTGTCATATGACAGCCATACCTGTCATAGTGAGCCTAACCAAACACTTTTCTCAGGGTATAGAGGTCAAAAAGCTAACATTGGGCCATCTGCTGCTGCTTCCCTATGTCTCAAATCACCCCTAATGCCCCCACCACTCTTCCCGTCCCTTTGCTTTTTTTCCTCACAGGCTCCCACTGCCCTGGCTCCTGTACACCTTAATTCACCGACTGAAACCAGTGGCTGTCAGCAGCAATGGCCTCTTCTGTGCCATTGTCCTCCTCTTCATCATGCTGCTCTTTGTCATCCTCTCCATTGCCCTCTGCAAGTGGCGGATGAACAAAGTGCTGGGCTTCACCATGTTCGGCCTCTACATTGTGTTCCTGGTGGTCAGCGTCCTACTGGAAGACAGAATTCTCGTTTGCCCAGTATCCATCTAGCAGGAAGTGCTATATCTTTAACCAGCAGTACGGATGATCCCTTCAACTCTGGGGTTCTAAGCTCCTTGCTCTCAGAAGAGGAGGCAGCTGACTAATGAGTAGAGGTGGAGTGGGTTTACACAGGACCCACCCATTTCCAAGGCTGCTTCTACCCTTGCCTGCTGAAATAGCTTCACGCAAGAAACAAAGAGAACCACCTGATGGGGGCTTCTCTTCATTCACCACTGACAGGTACTCCTCGCTGGTCGGAGGTACATTTGTTGTCATTATGCAAACAATGACAGAGGCGATACATATAAAATATACATAGTATAAATAGATGCACACGAATCCATCCCTGCCTGCTCCTGTATTTATACCTCTTTTTCCTTACCTATAGAGTAATACAAACCAGTATACAGACACAAAAGTAAATTATATATGAATAAAATCAGAAATATATATACAAATGCATCTTTTCAGGGATAGCTTTAGTATATTTATAATTATTTAAAGAGGAATATCAACCTTTGGTCTGAGCTTTACCCTTAAATGCAAGAATGAACTAATAGAATCATTGCTGTGAACTCCAGCTGATCTTGGACTTACTGAGATCCTGCCTGGGTAAGTGAATGTTTTAGGGAAATAATTGCAGCAGGGAGGGCTTGGAGGAAAAGACCTTTGAGGTCCTGAGTTAAACCTCTAACACTCTTAGAAAGCTACTCGGGAAAATTAGTTGGCCCCTCACATTGGGGTATTCTATCTTAAATTCCAGTTACTTGAGATAAACAGGTAAAACCAGAATGGGTGAACATTGGTTGAAGGTCAGGGAGAAGTGACCAGGAATTAATTTTGTGTGTTTTTTAATATATCTATATATATTGCCCCAGCATGCAAATAGAAAATATGACTACAAACAAAGTTAGTGCTCTTCTAGGACAGCAGACTATATAAACTGAACCTATCTTGTTCCAATGCATGACCCATTATCATCAAAAGAGGGGGGCAAGTTTAGCTGTGCTTGTCATTTAGATATATTTTCATGCTAAGGGCTCAAATATAATTGAAATGCCCACCAAAAGAGCTTGGGTATATATATGAAACACCAGCCAGAAGACAGGATCAGTGGCAATGTGCCCTCTGCTGAGAATGGAAGGGCACAGTAGGACAGCTTCCAGTGTGGTCAGAAAAGCTTCAATAATGAAAAAATGCATTATTCTTCCATTAGAACTTAATTGAGTCTGAATCTGGATTGCTTGGATTGAGGCAATTTGGCACAACTAGAAAGGCACTACACACTGAGATAGCCCCCAAGGAAGGTCTCAGCTACTACTGTCTAGCTCTGTCAGGTCAAGAATTTGGTTTAAGTTCATGCAACATCCATGTCTCTCTGCTCTGGACCACATCTGAGACACTCCAAAGATGATGGTTCTTCACAACTCTCTCTATCCACTTTAAGCCAACCACATTAAGGCTTTAAATTGTGATTTTGCTCAGCATTGGACTCTTTTAATTTCATTCTTTCAATGCCTCCAAGTTCTGTTTGAGACCTAGTGTGATTTCTCAGGCCTGTAACAGTAAAAAATAAAACCCATGCAGGAAGATGGGCTGGGGCCATAGGGTAGCCATAAATAAGTGAACAAAATCTATAGACAAAATCTATATACATAGTATTTTTCATTTCCTCACAACATGCTTTCCTAGGCTGGGATGAGAGCTTAAAGCCGAAAAATCTAATTGGAAGCATACTAAGACTTCATATTCTATATTTAACAACTCCTGGTCCACAAATATCAGCACTACAGGGCCTAAGAAAAACTGGACTAGTGGAATCTCATAGAAGGGCCTTGAGGACCCCTGAGTACTATCTAACCTCCCCCCTCAAAAAAATTTCTTTCTTTGTAGTCAGTGGGAAAAGTGACGAGGTTTAGCTCATTCTTCTATATCCATCCTAAATCCTACATCAACATCAGCAAATGTCATAGATTAGACTCGACCTACTGGGTCCTTGTCTCTATCTTATGGTAATGTCATTACCCCCCCAGGATGTAGGGTTTGAGCACACACCTCCACACACATGTAATCATAATGCAGCCAGCATCATTGAAGAGAGGGAGGTAAAAGAACTCACAATGTGGCTCAGAATCCCTTCCACAAAATCTAAGCTAACTCCCCCAGAAATAAACATGATAGGCAGGATCCCACCTTGTGCCTCACCTATATACCAAGAGCACATCTAAGGGGAACCCACTGGGAAAGCCAGATATGCAAGGAGGTTAACCCCAAAAGACTCTCCTTCTAGTCCCTCCAACTTTGCAAAGTGGTGTTTTCAGTTGTATGAAAATTGCATCTTGTTCACCCCAAACAGGACATTATACAAAGTCAGGAACTTATGTTGCATCCTTATCACAAAAGTGAACCAGTAAAGGAAGTTGAAGTTTAAACCTTTTGGTGTTTGTCCCATGGGTTACTTGAAAGGGAACAAATCTGAATACCTTTCATTGACTAATCTGTTGTCTGGAAGAAGTTGACTTGGATGGCTCTTGCTCAAGGAAGATGGTACTTCATGCAACAAGAAAGAATAGAAGATTCACAGTCCCTGTTTCTAGTTCATTACCTCTTGATCACTTCCAGCCTCCTTACTCCTCCCCTTCATCCCAAGCTCATAATGAAGACACTTAGAGTGTCCATGAGGCCTTTCACCTGCCTGGGACCCCTAGTAGGAGGGTTGTGCTCATTCATGAAAATTTGTATATGAGAGAACAATATTTCCTAGCTTGGTTCCACTTCAATGGTGTACACTAGGCATAACACATGACAGCATTGTCCCTTGGCTGGTCATACCACCCTGCAGGCTTACTTTGGCTCCTTCTCTCTCCCACTTCTCTGGATTTGCCTTCATTTTGTCTCTGGGAGCTTATGTGTGAGCTAGTATAAATTCAGGAAGACATGTGAAGGCAATGATGAACCTTGTACAATATCCAAATCATTAACATCATGATAAGATAGCATTTTCCCAAATGATGTTCTTAGTGATGCTCTTAATGATGGAAATCACAACAACCTTTCCTACATACCTGTGTTTATGCACCAACAAGTGTGTGTCCTGGCACTGAATCAGGATAGACATACACATTCACACCTTTGTCCTTTGACCTAATCACACTCATACTTCTAAAGGGAGCATTGTATCTGTCAGAGTGAATGGGAAGGGAAGACCACACAAACCAGCAGTCAAGTATACACATATGCACTCTTATGTATATTCCCTGTAGATTGACAGCCCACCATCTCCCTAATACTGATAGATATATATATATATATATATATATATATAGAGAGAGAGAGAGAGAGAGAGAGAGAGAGAGAATAGAAACAAATAGGTAGGAGGGGGAATTTAGACAAGATGCTCTCTTTGCTTCCAGCAGGAGGGTGTAAAGTAATATCAAAAATTTAAGAGAACAGGAGAGATGGCTCTACAGGCTAAGCACATACTTTGCATGCTGGAGGACTGAATTTGATCTCCAACTCTTCATGGTCTCCTGAACTCAGAATAGCCCTCTCAAGACCACTTGGTCCCCAAAACATTTTTCCAAGTGGTCAAAGAGATAGAACAGTGAATAGGACACTTGCCTTACCCGGGTTCAATCCTCAGCAGCATACATTGTTCTCTGAGCACTGCTAGGAGTGATCCCTGAGCACAAAGCCAGGAGTAAGCCATGAGTTCTGTCAATTATGGCAAAAATCAAAATAAAAAAAATTCAGGAGCCAGGTTTTTCTTTTTCGATCTAAAGCAAAGAAGCTGTACCAAATGATACATTTACTCACAGACAACCAAGAAGGTCTTGTTTGTCTTCCCTAGCACCTTACGCAGCACCAGGAAAGGAGAGAAACATAGTTCACTCAAGAATGCTCTAAGAGAGCCTGCTAAACTGTCTCTGAAAATGTGCATACTCTGTCCAGCTGTGCCCTGAGTTCTGGTAGCTCCTGAAGAACTGAAACTAGAAATGAGACCATTTTTTTTTGTTTTGTTTTTGGTTTTTGGTTTTTGGGTCACACCCGGCAGTGCTCAGGGGTTACTCCTGGCTCCATGCTCAGAAATTGCTCCTGGCAGGCACGGGGGACTATATGGGGCACCTGGATTCGAACCAATGACCTTTTGCATGAAAGGCAAACGCCTTACCTCCATGCTATCTCCCGGGCCCCGAAATGAGACCATTTGATGCTTAAATTGAGCCAGATTGTGAGAGGTGGGAAGTCACACCGCACATGTGGAAAGACAAAGGGGTAGGCAGAATCAGCAAGATCCTTTTACATATTGCTCAGATATTATAAAAAGAGGCAGAGGGAGCCAGAGAGATAGTACAGCGGGTAGGGCACTTGCCTTACATGCAGCTATCTCAGGTTCAATCCCCAGCATCCCATTTGGTCCCCCAAGCACCAATAGGAATAATTCCTGAATGCAGAACCAGGAGTAAGCCCTGAGCATTGCCAAGTGTGATCCAAAAATTAAAATAAAAAATGAAAAGACAATTAGAATTTTTTTCCTGGGAAAACATAAATTGATTGATTTTGAAGTCCTTGCAGCAAAACACAGTAGTCTTGCTCATAAAATATATGATAATATGAAAATACATCCACTCCTGGGAAGAAAGGGATTTTATAAACTCCCCACCATTGCTCTTAAACTCATCTGCAGGATGATAAAAAATGTAAGAAGATAGAAAATGAATCCTAAAAGGAATCCCAGACCTCACTGACAGAAAAATGAGCAGAAAAAAAAAATGACCAAGCATGGAATTGCTGGTTTTATAGAAAGCTGATGAAAATGGGACTTCTGTTAAATATTCTCCCAGAATTACTGGGTCAGAATGTCTACCCTGAATCTGATAATCTATTTGAATATAATCATTTCAGAAATTTTCAGTATGCTCTCTTCCCTATAGAATGAGAACGGGGGCTGGGGATTTGAGGAACTAGTTCCTTAACAGATTGTTACTTCAATAATTAAGTGACCATATTATCAGGAGTAGTTCTGCTTCAGAAGAAATAAATGAAAACTATTCTAAGGGTGATTTCTGGAAAATTCAACTGTCTCCTGAAAGCTCATTATAGAATTTGATGCTCATTCTCTCTAAAGCAGTTCTTACATAATCCCCTGACTTCATGTTTCTAAGACACATCTTCATCTCTATACTTCCCTTGGCAATATTGTCTTCAATTAGTAAGTAATGACTTGTCTTCAAGGGAAAGTTAGTGGAAAGTAAAGAATGAAAAAAACTGTGAATAGAAGTAAGGAGAGGTTAATTTACTTTTCTGGGAATCCCAACAAAGCAAATGTCATGTTGAAATATATGCCTATATGCTTTAAAATAATTACAAATGTCAAATTTTCTTTTAACCAATTACAATTTTGGTTCCAGAATTTTGTAGAATTTCCTTCTCTTTCCCAAAACCATTGAGAAAGAAAGATAATATGCTCCTGCCACACTGTATATTTAAGTCTAATTCTAGCTCCTTCCATCAATTTCTTCATATTTTTAAATCACACAGCTTCACACTCAAGGAAATATAACAAATGATAGTAGTAATAAAGGACACTCCTATAGCCAGTCAGACTCCATCACTTACCATTAAATGAGCACTATATATATACATATATATTAATATCAATGGGAGCTTTGAAACTACACAACTGTGGCCCTATGAGAATGTGGGTACATATGGAAACTATAGGTGCACTTGCTTGCTATAGAAATAACATACTTTTCATTGGGACCCCAACCCATCCATATGACATATTCACAGTCACTTTACATGCTTTCTTCATACATAGGGTGTCCTCACTCAGAACCATCTAGATTTCATAGTAATATTTAAACTGCCTACTGAGTTTTCTTTCATAAAGAGTAAAAGAGGCAATAAAGAGATAGCTCGTTGGACTGAGCATATCATTTGCACATAGGAGAGCCTGGTTAATCACCAGTGCCACCTGGTTCCCTAAGCACCATCAGGTGTATCCCCAAAGAATAGAAATGTAAAGGGTGAAAGAGAACTATAAAGAGCAAATGAATCCAAAAGTCAACTCATTTTTAGATAAATGACCTTGAATAGACAAATAACTGATAGAAAACTATGATCAAAATAATGCAAATAGTGGAAGAGTATGTGTTCATTCTTGCTTGAAGAATGAGCCAGCAAATTATCTAAGCCAAAGCATTTTCACTAAATGATTGATAAGCAGCTTTTCAAGAATTGTCAAAAGACATAAATACCTGAGTCTGAAAGAACAGCATGGAGTTTGCATAAAGCTTGCCAAAGATTTGATTCTGCCAAGAGAGTTTTTCCCATACTATATCTCTCAAAAAAACAAGCCTTCTTTAAGAGGAGGTGGCAGCACGAATGACCTCTATGTAGTTCAAGTTCCAAGGACTGTTAACAAAAACAAGCATCAGGGTGGGACTTACTTGCCCTTCAGGCTAACCCAAGCCCTTCATTTTGATGACTTGATCTTTTTCTTTTCTTTTTTAGCAAAATAGAACTGTGTTTGGGTGTTCTCTCATACTCAATTTTGACACAGCGGGGTGTACAACTAGATGACTCTTTATTGATTTTCCTCAGATGCATCTTTATATTTTTATTTCTGAGTCCTTGTCTCTGACCCTTTTAAATAATTTTTGTAGCTCTTCTCTACTAAGCCTTTTAAATGCATTGTGTTGCTCTTAAATTCTGGAACCTTCTGACTGATCATGATCTAATCTGAAGGACTGAACAGGGTTGAATTACAGCCTCCAACCTAATGCTTTGCTTCATTTTTAATGCACTCCTCTATCGCCTTTACCTTTCAGAAAGCCATACTTTATTGCTGATTCAGACTTATCTGTGTTCCCTGTGGCTCCCACATCTTTCTTCCTAGGCATTTGGATTATTCATTTCCAAACATTTGCAATGCATTTGGATAAGTCTTACTTACTATAAACCACTGTCCACTTCAATGTATGGAATCTCAGTCTGTTCATTTCTTACTCCACACCAGTTAAAAAGCCCAGGTCAGATCCAGTGCTTGCTCCCCTCTAGGTTCTCATCACCAGCTTCCCCAGCTTGCTTGCATTGGCTGGTCTAATGAGCATTTTACTCCAGCTTCTTGTTAATGTGAATATTCCAAAATACTAGACCCCATAACTTCAAAAATGTATGTTTTGTGTAACTGCCTCCCTCTTAGGAGAAAATCTCCTTTCTCCTGACTGCAACTACAATGTGGACAGAACTAACATTCACAAGGGAATAGAGGAGTAGAAACACCTTAAGAACCCTTGTTGATCTTTAACTCAAACCCCAGCATGCATTTTCCTCTTGTGAAAAGTCTAAACAAGGTGCAGCACTATCATGAGGCCCTAGTGAAGTCAAACTTATTCACACAAAAAATGGAGAAACACTTTTCAAGGTTCATTAATTGGATCTGTATTGATTTACCAGGAAGAATTTTTTTTCCAATTTCGATAGAAAAGCAACAGTATTCTAGTCATTTACTTTCTTTTTGAGGCAGGTTGGATAGCAATTGTGATTTTGATATTGGCATTCTGGCCCAAGGAAAAAGGATGGGAATTTGCTCCCATATTCTCACAGAGTGCATTATGTATTCCTTTACGATGGATTTGAATGTAACTAAAGTTTGGAGAATGATGGCTCTCTAAAATACTCAACTAGCAGGGGTCAGAGGGATAGCACAGAGGGAAAGGCATTTGCCTTACATGCGGCCAACCAGGGTTCAATCCCCGGCATCCAATATGATCCACACACCTACCAGGAGTGCTTCCTGAGTGTAGAGCCAGGAGTAATCCTTGAGCACCATTGGTATGGCAAAAAATAATAATAATAACAATAATAATAATAAAAATACTCAACTAACAAAAGAGAATACTTACATTTTAAACTACATTCCACCACACACACAAAAAAATGAATGATGTCTGAAATCTCTGAATAAAATAACTTGTTGAATCAAATAGTATGCATGAATAAAGGATAGATAATTTTCTGATATTTAAATAAGTGAATTGCTAATTCTTTCATCAGGATATAATTAAAGGACAGTGGATGCCTTTGGGGTTTTTAATTTTTTAATATTGCACTTTATAGTACTTCATAAGAGACAATTGTCTTAATTAAAGCCATAAAATATGAGTAATACATATATTCAGGGTTTCTGAATATAATTAATGAACAGTCCATGAGTCATTCCTGTTTTGTGTTGTTTGTTGTAAATTGTAGTTTATCTGTTATATTTTTATTGCATACAACTATTGTTCAAGACAATCCTAATCTACTGATAAATTTTAGCTATGGACTTTATAAAACTCTAAAAATCAAAGAAATCAATCATTTCACAAAAGCATTCTTTATTTTCAAAATAGGGGTTGCATAATTTCATAATTTCTTTAAATAGCAAAGTCTGATTCTATAGTGAAAATATTTTCATTTTTAATGATAGATTTACTATTTTTCATTAATCTATTTGTTACCTAAGCAAGGTTTACCCAATAAAGATGTAAAGTGGATAATTTGCAAATCTATACTAGAAAATTAAACTTGTTTGTTATTTGATATAACTGTGTCTAAGAAGCTCCCTTTATAAAAATGGCAAATATAAATAGACAATTCATTGATCATTTCTTATTCCTTACATTATCAGCCTTCCTTCGAAGTAAGGCCAAACAGCAGACATTGCTAAAATACATAACTTTTTACTTTACATGGTAGAGTACACATGTATGTAGATGCCCCCAACTAAAAAGCATCACAATTTTGTATATAATTTGTGTGAAATCTAAAATCATGACTGTAAGGAACTTAAACACCTGTCACAACTGGGTATATAAATTACAGGTAATAGAGTAAACTTCTGCATCAAATAAGATGACTCCATCAATTTCATATTATAATTTGCCCTAAAGAAATAGTGACTAGACTCAGTGCTGCTCCTTTTGGAGGCTGGTTTGGTCTAAAGAGTTATAAAGAGGGCAGAGACTCTCCACCTAAAGGGGAAAGCTTTTGGCATATTTTCCTACCAAAGCCTACATGCAAATTCCATGTTTGTGCCCTCCATCTACTCTGATGTTACTTCTCCACTTTTTGGAAAAATACCAGACACAACAGCTTCTAAATAAGCTGCAGTCTCAAATAACCTGCAAAAGTAAGAGCAGCAGCAACTGCCATCTCTGTGCTCTAAAGGCAAGATAAATACTATTTTGTGTTATTTGCATGTTGTGAAAACAGAAAATGTTGTCAACCTGGACCCCACCACAGACATTTGCCCCAGAACACATAAATTATTTTAGGGGTGATTACACTAAAAATACCAGAATGCCATTTTTATAAAGGATCTTTTTAAGGACAAATGTCTCATGCCTCCTTTGTCTCCGATTAGAAGATGCCTAACTAAATTTACTCTTTAGAGTGATACAATACAATTGATGCATTTCCAGATCATTTTTGTCATACTGTATGCATTCTGTTTATTATGAGGAATTTTCACTGAATGACGAATTGTATGGAGATTTTGTGTCCGTTTATTCTGTGTGACTGTGTCTGTACATAGACTGAGAGCTTATTTATTTGTATATAGGCTGTTCAGAGTAAAGTGTTTCTGTCCCATGGACCTCACTCTGATAAAGGGCGTTTCTTCACCATATTCATGTTACACTTCCCACACCTATGTGCTCCTACAACTGGTAATCAAGTCAAAGAATATCACTTTCTGTAACTAAGTCTCTTCAGTGTGAAAAATAATAGTAATAAAATTATTATTGAACCAAAGAAAATGTTGTACATCTTATATCTTTGGAGTAATTATTTACCTTCAAGCACTCAGGACTAAAGATCTTGAGAACTAGACCCACAGTCACAGATTTTTTATCACCAGATTCAAGGAGTCCATCTTGCAGCAGGTACTGCACTCATCGTGCAGACAACCCATCAAGGTTCAATCTCTGACATCATACCGAGTGCCCCAATCACCATAGGAGTGATCCCTTTATGCAAAGCCATGAGAAAGCCCTAAGCACAGCCAGTTGTAGTCCAAAAATAAAACAAACAAAAATTGTCACTTTTAAATGAACAACAACAAAAAAAGAAACAGGAGTTACTATAAATTACTCTCTTGTGGAATACTTACTAATGTCACCTGTGCTTTAAGTGTCTTGGGTCACTGCATACACAGAAAGAATGACATTAATATTTTAGTTTGCTTTCAGAAACTACAATGAAATTGTACCTTTTATTTATGTATTTATTTATTGGGTCACAACCAGCTGTGCTCAGGTGTTACTCCTGGCTCT
>PVKC010040409.1:0-12246 GCA_004027635.1 Crocidura indochinensis | reverse complement strand
TCTCCTCTGTGCCTAGCTTACAGCTTAGTGGTCTTATACTTGTTTGGTCTTGGTACTTCCCTTATTTCCCCCTCTAACTGGGAGGCGGGACTAGATAGTTCTAGTTATGCGGTTTTGTTTGAAGAAGTGAAAAGTGATAAACTGGGGTAAAAATCAAATACACCAAAAATGGGCGGAGTCCTTCTAGAGGCGCTCATCATCGGTTTGAGAGACAAAGGGGAAAAAGAAGGTGAAAAAGAATTATTTTTAAATGTAAAGTAAGTCCATTTGAGAGTGGAAAAGATCTGATTTTTGCAAAATAAATTTCATTTGAGTGGGCAGCAGACGTTTCTGTTGTTGTTTGAAGTTATACATTGAAGTTATACAACAGGACTGGAGAGATACTACAGGGTGTGAACTGCTTACCTTGCCCAGCCAATCTCCCAAGCACTGTCAAGGGTTAATTTCTAACACAGAACCCAGAATAGACCCTGAGTACCTCTAGGTATGGATCAGCACCTCCCGCCTAAAGAAATTATACAATTATATTTATTCATTTATGAACCTATTTTTCATTCATTGCAATTTACTATGTTAAATAGTAGCAATTTTACTGTCTCCTGCTTTCAAGGTGGAACAGTTTAGTAGTAAGAGAAAAAACCACTCCAATAAATATGAAGTATCTTATGTATTATGATATAGGCATGGATCAACTTCCTTTGAACAATAGATTTATTTATTTATTTATTGGTTTTGGCTCACACCCTGCAGCGCTCAGGGTTTACTCCTGGCTCTATGTTTAGAAATCGCCCCTGGTGGGCACAGGGGACCATATGAGATGCTGGGATTCACCACCGTTCTTCTGCATGAAAAGCAAATGCCTTACCTCCATGCTATCTCTTAGGTCCCTGAACAATAGATTTATTCTAATTTAATTTAAAGCATACTAATACTTTTATTGTATTTTATGTAAATAAAAGTTTAAATATATAGCAAAGAGAGATAATTAGCCTGTAAGGTATTTGCCTTGCATGCAGCCAATCAAGGTTTGATCTTTTGAACCTCGTATGACCCCACTATGCTCCTCTAGGAGTGATCCCTGAGTATAGAAACAAGAGTGAGCCTTGGACACAGTCAGGTATGATATACATGCATATTTTTTAACTTGAAAGTCATAGGTAATTATCAAATACTTAAGTCCCACAATTGTAGCAACAAGTATTCAGGGTTAGAGAGATAACATAGGAGGCAAGCCTTGCATGGTGCTTGATTTCTGTTTCATCACTGGTACTGCAAATGATCTCCTGACCACTACCCAGAGTCATTTCTGAGCACTACCATATGTGTCCCCAACAACCCCCCCCAAAAAAAAAACCCACAATGAGCTTTAACAAATAGGAAGTTAGTTGTTTGAAATTAAAGCCAAATGTGTCCCAAGGTGACCCAAACAAGTTAACTATTGGTATAAAAGAAAAATGTCATTTTGTTGATTGTTGCTCAAATCATTCAAAATTATAGGAAAAGATCATTACAGAGCTATGCAGAAAGTAACTAAGCAATGGAACCAGAGTGGTAGCTTAGTAGTAAAGAAATAATAGAGCATATGTTTTGTATGTATGAGGCCTTCGGTTTGATCCCCAGTAATACTCAAAGAGATAATAAAATAAATGAACATATACTGTTTAATTATGTTTTTAAAAGTATAAGTTATAAATATAAATGATAAAATGTCAATAAGACAGCAAGAGAAGAATAGAAATGATTTGTAGGGGAATAGAACAACAAAAAGAAAGTAAGGGTGCGGGCCCGGGAGATAGCATTTGCCTTTCATGCAAAAGGTCATAGGTTCGAATCCCGGTGCCCCATATGGTCCCCCGTGCCTGCCAGGAGCAATTTCTGAGCATGGAGCCAGGAGTAACCCCTGAGCACTGCCGGGTGTGACCCAAAAACCACACACACACACACACAAAAAAAAGAAAGTAAGGGTGCCTCATGAAGAAAGATAGTAATTCCAAAAGAGATAGAATATAGTAAGAATGTCACAAATCAGTGATATGATAGCAAAGAGTGAAATGACAAAATTTAAAGAAAACAGATTATGCATAATAGTATTTCAAAAACAAAGACTACTGGAAAAAGTCATTTACTATTTACTTGAAATATACTATATGAAATACATCATTTTAGTTTATGGAAAAAACATTATTTTAAGAAAGAACAGATGGAAAACAAAAGCCTCTTAAAGAATTGCAAAAATGTCCCTACTTCAAATTTAACATATGAGAAACCTAGTAAAGTATTTTTTTAAGCCAACAGCAAAATCGAGCCAAATGTACTAGGAGAATTTCTCAGTAAAGTATCTAAATATCTAACTCTTTTTAAAATCCTAAAAGAATTCCACTATACTATAAAGAAACTATGAAATTATGCCTACGGGAATCCAAACCTTCCCAGCTTGGCACTGATAGTCTATTATATGCACTGGTGGAAAGCACACTGAAAATAGCATTCTCTTTAGTACTGAAGATTAACCTCTTTGCTGTTACTATGTTTATAACCAATAATAGTTTATGAATCTGTGATTTTTAGAGCAAGTTTATTAAAATGATCATATTGCTGATATTGTACTAGAGTACTGATTAAAAGAAAATTGAATTAGTTGTTGTAATCAATGTTTCTGTCTTACACAAATTCTTTGAAAAAAATCTTGCAAAGGGAAATTCTGGAGATCCTTTTGGACTTCTGTTAGTATTGTGATGCTCCATATTAAAGTGCATGGAAAACTATGATAATTTTAATTCAAGACGGTGAAGATAATTTTAATTCAAGATTGTGTAAGATACCTTACACAAAGCTGATCTGGATTCTATCTTTGACACCCTGGTCCCCTGAGCAACACCAGGAATCGTCCCCAAACAGAGTGAGGAATAAGTCTAACTCCAGCCACATACACCCACAGACCCAAACACACAAAAAGTAAAACAAAACCAAAAAATCTCAAATCAGGCTCTTTATTTTAAAACTTTGCCCAGATTCTTTATGAATGAACGTTTAAATGGAGATAATTTATGAGGGCAAAAGGAATATAAAGTGGGTTTATAGGGTTTACACAATACAAGCTAGGATCACACAGTTAACAGAAATAAGAATTGTAATTATTTTAAGTATTGCTCCCATTTTGCTATAAATGTACTTGTATGTGTATGCCTATATTTATCTGTATCTGGTTTCTTCCTTCTCTTGTCCCTTAATCATATAATGTGATGTGTATTTTTTTGTACATAGTAGTTTTAAAATACTTCTTGATTTCACATCACATTATCTAATTTATAAGAGAATATGAAAAAGAACAGCAAACATCACTCTATGTATCTTTAGGAAAGGGTTAAAATGCCTCTGGTGGAAATATGACCATATGGTATAAGGGGCCATGTATAAACTCAAACTGATAAGCACTGGACTGAGTCACTGGAGTTAAAATGATAGGCTGAAATTACTTGTAGATAAAATATACTGCAAAGCCTTAATTTAAAAATATTACGGTAAATAATGTCATCTGCCCAATGT
Organism: Crocidura indochinensis; assembly: GCA_004027635.1. NCBI lineage: Eukaryota > Metazoa > Chordata > Mammalia > Eulipotyphla > Soricidae > Crocidura > Crocidura indochinensis. The sequence goes on along the minus strand of PVKC010040409.1, from coordinate 8,700 downwards.
TCTGTAGAGTAAGGGTCAGGTGTATTGTCACCGAGGTGTGTCACCCAACACACACTCACACCATTGATTCATTATGAAGTAAATATATAAAACTTGATCATGGAAGCAACAAATTCCCTTGGTTTACATTCTGCAGCCCTTTGTTCACTGAATTCACAGAATTTCATGAAATGTAAATATTTATACTTTAGCAATTTTCAAAGTCACATTCATTCATTCAACACTGTTTATTAAAAGCTTACCATGAGCTACATTCCTTGTATAGTCTATTAATTTTGCTGATCCAGGGACGTGTCTCAAATTGTAGAGCAGGTGCCTACTATGTGAGAGGCCCTGGGTTTAATCTCCGCATTCCATGAACTCCAAAGCACTGCTTGGCCAGAACACTGATCTGGCATGCATCCCGCAATATATATAAATATGACCTATTGTTCAGGGACACTAATGCTATGAATAACGCCATGCACAAAATAGGAACTCAATACATTTATACTGAATTAGAAAATACAAAGAAGTGGAGTCAATATCACTGGTAACAATTTGTGCATTATCTCTTGTATGGTCTGACCAAAGGTTATGAGTATATGCTTCTTAGCTATGAATAGAAAAAGTCCTTTAATAAATATTAGCTTTGGTAAAAAAAACAAAATACATAAAGACTTTAAAAGTTGGGGTTTTTGTGAAAGGCTTTGAAATTTTAGACAAGCAATCTTCATAGGATTATTTCAGAAGTTTACTTTTCATTGATTGGTTGAAAGACAGAAACAAGGTTTTACAAGTTTACAAGACATTCCAAGTTCCTCTTCTAAATTCTGTGGCAAATAAAATAAGTTACAGTGGCAATAGGACAAACCCATTTTGTGTACTTTTCTGTGGAAAAGTAGATTTTTCTCTGTCGGAGGAAAATAGTGAATGGTAGGTCAATCTGTTAATACTGTAAAAGAATATTCAGATTCATCTTAGCATTTTATTGTAAGGTCAGCAACAGAGTGAAGAAATCATTGGACTCTTGAGAGAGATAGGATTTAGAAACTAGGAAATAGGGATGTTGCAAATAAAAATGCCTGTCTTGAATACAGGCAGGGGTTGTGAAGGAGTGACAGGGGGCATTGGTGGTGGGAATGTTGCACTAATGAAGGGGGGTGTTCTATTTATGACTGAAACCCAACTACAATCATGCTAGTAATCATGGTGCTTAAATAAAAATTGTATTAAAAATAAAAAAAAATAGCAGTGCAACCTACATTTAAAAAAACATAATAGAAAATTTCTTAATAAAAAGCTCAATGAGGGGGCCAGGGGAAGACAAAAAAAAGAAAAGAAAAGAAAAGAAAAGAAAAGCTCAGAGAAATAAGTAGAGGATAGCTCCAGTCAAGGAGTATCTGCGCTGATTAACAGAACATGTAAAAAGCAGGGAATGAAGTAGAGAGAGTACTTGTCTTGCATGCAGTTGGCCCAAGTTTGATACCGGCTACCACATACAGTTCCTTGAGCACTGAGACAAGGGTCGTCAGCCTGACCTCATCAGAATGTGTCCCAAAAAAGAAAAAACTAACAAACAACAACAACAAAAAAATCAGGGAACGAGTATGTTAAAAACTACTTGATATTAGTTTTTTTTTTTTTTCAAAACTTAGTATAGTGATCCTTGAGCACAAAACCAGGAATAAACCCTGAGAATAGCTAGGTGTGGCCCCCAAACAAAAGAAAGCAAATTGAAACTTAGATAAAAGAAAATTAAAATCTGATTCCCCATACTAGCATTTACTGTTTTGTAACAGGCAAATGTGTTTAATAGCTTATCACAGAAGGAATTTTTCCTTCTTATATAAAATACTTATTGTTCAACATAAGGGGGTTGGCCTGAAAGATAGTACAGCGGGAAGGGCACTTGCATTACACGCAGCTGATTTGGGTTTGATACCTGGCACTTCTTACGCTCCCCTGAGCATCTCCAGGAGTAATTCCTGAATGCAGAGTCAGGAGTAACCCTGAGCATTGGCAGATGTGGCTCAAAATAAATATATCATACATACATACATACATACATGCATACATACATAAAAAGGAGGTTTTAGAATATCAAAAATATTAATAAACATTCTGTGTCCATATTTTCAAAATAACATCTCTTAAAATGTTGTTCTTTTTATCTTTTTATAGAGGTCATATAATTAACAACATTAGTATATGATTATTTTATTCTTGCAAAACTGTTCAACAGCCCCACTACCAGTAACCTTCCACTACTCACAGGAGGAATTTTTAAAATTGCTTTTACTAGATGCCTTATATATACAAATCATGTTTATGACATGGGGGACAATAAATACCCTGCAGTTATCACTGTACTTATAAACTGTACTTATCACTCAGTTTGGATGCAAATAAACTAACATGCTTGGGAAAGGGACAAGAGAATCATTGCAATCTTCTAGGTAGTTGCTTCTCTGGAACCCCACAATCAACTTGGAGAAAATTTAAAAGTAAAATAAAATAAGCAAGCCAAGAGTCTAGGCATTTAATCAAGGATGTCAAAAGCTGGCATTCATAAATTACAGACTAATTAAAATAAAACATTGATTGACCCTATAAATATTTTAAATAAAAACAGGGCTTACTATTTTAAAGTCGAAGAAATATTGCTAGAATCAGTGCTCTGTGGTGAGGACTATTTGTCAAATGATCCATGTTTAGAGAGACCTGTTTCAAAAGAAGTGAGATGATTGTTCTACTAAGGAAAAAGAGCTTTCATTCAAATGCATTTAAATACACTCTTTCAGGGAGACATTTTTCTGCCCTACCTACAATTGAATGCTTAAGGTAGTCCTCTAGACCTAGCATTTTTTAAAGATCTTGCATTTTAACCTAAGAAATATTTTTTTGTCCCTCTGTGGCTGAGTTCCCTGATAGAATTTTGCAGAGCTGTATAGACTTTTTTGTTTGTTTTTAAATTACGCCCAGTGGTGCTCTGGGGTTACTCCTAACTCTGTGCTCAGAACTTACTCTTAGAGGCTCAGGAGACCATATGCAGTGCTGTAAGTAGAACTCAGGAAGGCTGAGTGCTAGGCAAAAGCCCTATCCACTGTGCCATTGCTACAGCTCCAGCTTGGACCATGGGAAACAGGGATCGAATCTGGTCTAGCACATGCAAGGAAAATATGCTGCATTATTTTTCATGGTCCTAATGTGATGAATTTAATGCCACTGAGTTGTGTTTTTAAAATAGTTAAAATAATGATTTTTACATATGTATCACATAGTAAAAATAAAAAGTACTACAAACAAATTACAGAAAACTATTTATTCCCAAGTAACACTGATCTGATCATGGGTTCAAATTCTGATTTAGAGTCTACCTATATAGCCTTAAACTATACAGTTTAAAGTTGGGGCTTAAAGTTGGAGCTGTAGCCCAGCCCACAGTGGTGCAAAAGGGGTGATAAGTGGTACTAGTGACCCAACCCAGTGTCTCGTGAATGCTAGATTCAATCACATGATCTATCTTCCCAGCCCACTATTATTTTCACTTGTTTTGAAACTAAATAAACAGGGGCCAGATGATAGTGTAGAGGTAGGGCATTGCCTTGCATGGAGCCCGCACAACTTGGATCATAGGAATCCCATATGGTCTCCTGAGGCTGCCAGGAGTGATTCCTGAGTGCAGAGCCAGGAGTAACTTCTAAGGACAGCTGGTTATGATGCAAAACAAACAAACAGAAACACAAAAAGCCAACAAAATATGCCTTATTGATACTTGTGTCTGCGTATACTATTTAAAATAATATTTATAAAGCCACTATATTGAAATCTGTGAAGGGATTGCTCAGTAGTAGGGCATTTGTCTTGCACGCAGCTGACCCTGGATGGGGACCATATGAGATCCTGGTATCTGATATGGTCCCCAAGCCTGCCAGGAGCAATTTCTGAGCACAGAGCCAGGAGCAACTCCTAAGCACCACCTGGTGTGGCACAAAAAAAAAAAATACTGTGGAGGATATTATACAACTCTGTCCTCAACAATCTTATAGCTTAGTTAGGGAGAAAGAAGTAAAGTACATAATTACACTGGGGAAAAAAATTGAAGCTATATAGCTACACAGTGATCGTATATACTGTGTAAACTATAACTAAGTATTTCATACAAAGACATAGTCACATAACTTCCACTTAGAGGGGATACAGAATATTCTCAGCATGCCCAAATTTCTCTCAAGTGCCTAGTAGGCACCAACTACCCCATAAAAAGGAACAATTTCCTGGCATCTAGCAGAAGTGCTTGGTTTTTGCCTGTTTTTGTCCTTTCGTAAATTATATCATACAATGGTAGTCTTTATTATTCTGGTTCTTTTTATTAAAGGTTATTTTATTATTATTATTTTTATTTTGGTTTTGGGGTCACATCCGGCAGTGCTCAGGGGTTACTCCGGGCTCCATGCTCAGAAATTGCTCCTGGCAGGCATGGGGGACCATATGGGGCACCGGGATTCGAACCGATGACCTTTCGCATGAAAGGTAAACGCCTTACCTCCATGCTATCTCCCGGGCCCCCTAAAGGTTATTTTATATAATTTATCCATCTTATTGTATGGAGTTACAGTTTACTGTAGTTTACTTACTCCTATTTCAATGTAGTATTTCATAGAACAGCAAGAATATAATTTATCTGTTGATAAACTATTAGATCTATATTTAGCAATAAAATGATTGTGTCACAGAGCAGAGTTCACCTTTTTCCAGCTATTTTGTTTTGATTTACTTTTCAAGTATTCCTTTTCTATTGCTTCTGTATATAGAAATACAATTGGATTTTATATACTGACCTATCCTAGAGCTATACATTTTATTTATAATATTTTGTTGATATTTTTGGGGGTTTTCTATGTGCTATAAGTGCTCATTCTGTGTGTGTCTCTCTCTCCCTCTGATTTATTTCACTCAGCATAATACTTTCCATGCCCATCCGTGTATAGGAAATTTTCATGACTTCATCTCTCCTGATGGCTGCATAATATTCCATAGTGTATATGCACCACAGTTTCTTTAGCCATTCATCTGTTGAAGGACATCTTGGTTGTTTCCAGAGTCTAGCTATTATAAATAGTGCTGCGATGAATATAGGTGTGAGGAAAGGATTCTTGTATTGCACTTTTGGGTTCCTAGGGTATATCCCTAAAAGTGGGATAGCTATATAATATGGAAGCTTGATTTCCAGTTTTTTGAGGAATCTCCATATTGTTTTCCATAGGGCTGGACTAGATGGCATTCCTGCCAGCAGTGAAGAGAGTTCCTTTCTTTCCATGTCCCCGCCAACATTAATTGTTTTTGTTCTTTGTGATGTGAGTGTGTGGTGTGAAATGGTACCTCATTATTGCTTTGATTTGCATCTCCCTGATAATCAGTAATGTGGAACATTTTTTTCAATAATTATAACCAATAATGATAGAGAAAAATGACATTAAAAAACAACCCCATTCACATTAGTGTCACAAAAACTCAAATATCTTGGAGTCAACTTAACCAAAGAAGCTAAGGACCTATACAAAGAAAATTATAGAACCCTGCTTCAAGAAATAAAAGAGGACACAAATAAATGGAGACACATACCCTACTCATGAATTGGCAGGATTAACATCATTGAAATGGCCTGAAAGCATTGTGCAGATTTAATGCAATCTCTCTAAGGATACCTATGACATTCTTCAAAGAAGTGAATCAAACACACCTGAAATTCATTTGGAACAATAAATACCCACAAATAGCGAGAGTAACCTTTGGTAAAAGGAGTAGGAGAGGCATCACTTTTCCCAACTTTAAATTGTATTACAAAACTATAGGCATTAAATCAGCATGAAATTGAAATAAAGACAGACCCTCAGATTAGTGGAATAGAATAGACTATTGAGAGAATATTCCCCAGACATACAATCAATTAATCTTTGATAAAGGAGCAAGAAATACAAAGTGGCACAAGGAAAGCCTCTTCAACAAGTGGTGTTGGGGCAACTGGTCAGGCACTTGCAAAAAAGCGAACTCAGACCTCCATTAACACTATGCACAATGGTCAAATCCAAATGAATTAAGGACCTGGATATCATACCTGAAACTATAAGGTATATTGAACAACATGTAGGTAAAACACTCCATGACATCGAAACTAGAGGCATCTTCAAGGTAGAAATAGCATTCTCCAAGCAAGTCGAAGCAGAGATAAACAGATGGGACAATATTAGCTGAGAAGCTTCTGCACTTCAAAGGAAATAGTGCCTCGTATACAAAAGCCACCCACAGAATAGGAGAAGCTATTCACCCATACCTGTCAGACAAGGGGCTAATATATGTTATCTAAATTACTGATAGGACTTAACAAGAAAAAAGTCTAACCCCATCAAAAAAATGGGAAGAAGAAATGAACAATTTCTCAAAGAAGAAATACAAATGGCCAAAAGGCACATGAAAAATGTCCCTAGTGATATTTTGTATTGATATGGTACCAACTTACACAGTTTACATGTAGAGGTATGTTAATAAAATTCAGTTCATCATCTATTATTTTCTAGTTTGTGTATTTCATGCTCTTTTTAAAAAAGAAGGAAAACCCTTTTGGTTAGAGAGATCATTCTGGAGGAAAGGCTCTTGCTTTGTCCTAATAGACTCAGGTTCAACCCCAGTACCACATAGGTGCCTGAACGCCACCAGGGGTCACCCTTGAGTACAGAGCCAGGAAAGATCTAGAAAATCATGTGGTATGGCTCCAATTTTTCTCTCCACCCAAGTACACAAACAAAATCCTTATCTGTTCAGAAATTATGAAAATATCTAGTATCCCATGTTTTATTTATTTAATTATTTACAGTTTCACATTAGCAGAATGACTGATAAGACTTCTTTCTCCATTGACTTTCTTTGACTTACAATATAAAAAGTACAGAAGTAATTGACTCTAAATTTGGAATCATTCTTGGGTTGCCTATTCTTCTGGTTTGTGTTATTTGTTTTGGAGTCATACCTGGAGGTTCTTAGACACTACACCTGGCTCAATGGTAGAGATCTATACAGTGCCAGGGAGCAAATCTGGTGCCCTATATGCATAGCATAAATTCCAGTTACAGAGTCTATACTACACCACAGATCTATTTGTCTGTCCTCACACCAGTATCACACAAGCTCAGCATTATTGTAGCTCTATAGTGAGTATTGTAGCCAATAATAATGTAAGGTAAGTAATAATAATGTAAGTAATCTTATCTGATATTTGAGTTTGAATTGACAGTTTTAGTTACCTAAATTTTATAATCAGCACCTAAATTTTTTTAATAAGGCCTGCTGGAATTTTGATTGAGCTAGTAATGCATCTCTGATAAGTTAGCTTGTTAATAATTTCTCAATATTAATGATTTTGAATCTCCTTGTCCCTCTTTGATAGGACTTTGTGGATTTTATTTTATTTTTTAATTTGACTTTATTTTTGCTTTTGGGCCACACCCAGTGACACTCAGGGGTTACTCCTGGCTCTGAGCTCAGAAATCACTCCTGGCAGGCTCAGGAGAGCAGATAGGATGCCAAGGATCTAACCCTGCCTGTCCTGGGTTGGTGCATGCAAGGCAAATACCCATATGCAATACTGTGCTATTGCTCTGGTCCCCAGGTAAAGGTTTTAAACTGTATGTTGTAGTCAAAGAAGATTTCTGGGTATTTTCAAGTGAGAAAATAATGGAAAAATTAGAAAAAAATTAAAATATGAACTGTTGTAGCTTCAGCATGGTTTATAAGTTCTCAATTAATTCATAGCCATTTTGTACAGCATGTATTATGTTCAATAAAGTATATTTTGGAGCTCTGTATTTCTTTTGCTTTGGTTTGGGGGACACACCCAGGTTGGTGCTGGGGGGGGTCACACACCCATGTATACAGATGAGAAAAATTTAGTGACTTGTTTAAAGTTACATAGTAGGGACTGGAGAGATAGCACAGCAGTAGGGTATTTGCCTTGCAGGACAGACGGTGGCTCAAATCGCAGCATCCCATATAGTCACCTATATATGACAGGAGCGATTTCTGAGCACAGAGCCAGGAGAAACCCCTGAGTGCTGCTGGATGTGACCCAAAAACCAAAATAAATAAAGTTACATAGTAATAAAATTCCTGTTCATGTGTTTTTGTTTTGTCTATCTGCTATAGTCCTTTTTTACTGTACTCTTGCCTCTTATGCATGTGAGTAGAGTTAATTTAAAAATGGCACCGAATCTTCCATTTTCATGTAGTTTATGTATGAAGCGAGTAGTTGAAATTGAATGGGGAAAAGAAAGCAGACAAATCATAATTTCTTGCTCTCTCGTACTCACATTGTTTTGATTTTCCTTAGATTCTTAAATATAGAGCTTATCTTTCTTTACTACATACGTTGTATTTATGATTTATGCTGGCATTCTAATTGGCTTGTCTCCTTGCTTCATCCATTCATGGTTCTAAGTTTCTGCTTCTGCTACATTTCAATAATTTCCTTCCCTTTTATGATCTGCACCCACACTTTTCCTTATTGCAATGTCCTTGGTTGGTAATATATCTAGTTCCTATATCTTTGGTTTCTTTTTTGCTTTGACTGTATCATTAAAGCAACTTATTTATTACCTCCCTTCCTATTCATTGTGCATCATCACAATGATAAAGCACTAATAATTAGAATTATTTTTATAGGGC
>PVKC010040408.1:0-12336 GCA_004027635.1 Crocidura indochinensis | reverse complement strand
CATGACTTCATCTCTCCTGACGGCTGCATAATATTCCATTGTGTATATGTACCACAGTTTCTTTAGCCATTCGTCTGTTGAAGGGCATCTTGGTTGTTTCCAGAGCCTGGCTATTGTGAATAGTGCTGCAACAAATATAGGTGTGAGGAAGGGGTTTTTGTATTGAATATTTGTGTTCTTAGGGTATATCCCTAGGAGTCATCCACCAGTTTTAATGAAAAAGTATCTTAGTTGGAAATTACTTGTTAGGAAATGATTAAAGGTTTCAAGATGTTAAAAAACAGACTTACCATATGATCTAGGAATTCCAGTCCCAGCTATCTAACCAAAGAATATTCAAACACCAACTAAAAAAAAAAATACACTCTATATTCATTGTTATAATATTAAGCATAGATGCAAGAACAACTCAGTAATGAGTGAATGGATTAAAAAAAAGATGTGGTTGAACTAGATAATGCTCAACTCTAAGAAAAATCTTGCCATTTGTGAAAACATACACAAAACAAGATATTCTCAGAAAAGTGAAATAAATTTGAAGAAATTTTAATGCTAAATGATCTCACTCATAGGTGGGATAGAAAGAAACAAAGCAATGGAGTAGAAGAAAAAAGGAGAAGTTAACCCTGTCACAGAATTGGCATTTTTCCAGGCCACCAAGTATAGAAAAGTCCAACAGAAAGCAAGGAAAGATCATCAACACTTTGAGAGGTGATAATGTAATAACTTACTAAGGCGTTTGCCTTTCATGCAAAAGGTCATCGGTTTGAAACACGGTGCCCCATATGGTCCCCTGTGCCTGCCAGGAGCAATTTCTGAGCATGGAGCCAGGAGTAACCCCTGAGTACTGCAGGGTGTGACCCAAAAACAGAACAAAAAAATAATAATAACTTACATCCAAAGATGAAACATATACAATGGTATGGATCAAAGTGACTCTAAAGTAGTCACTCATTCATTCAAAGTTCCAGCATTCAATTCTGCCATATTTCTGAGATCACCGTACTCATCCATTTTATCAAGTGTTCAAAAGGAGAGTGGTGGGTAATCTCATATGTGCCTGTATGAATCTTTGTTCTAATGATATTACATTATTTTATAATGTATAAGTTTTCATCATTAGTGTTAAATAAAATGTTAAGTAGCTGTTATTGGGGTGAACCAGGTAGACTGTGATCGTCAGAGAAGAGATGTTATTACTACAACCATAAACTCTTGACATTTATCCTAAAAATACTTATATAATCAGAATTTTGATGTATATCATCAGAATGATAACTATTCAATGGAATAGTTTCGATAATGACGGTCACATTTGGATAATTTCTATGTCTTAGCACTACAAAAACATTAATAGGTATTAAGCAAAATTTTAAAACATTTCACTACTATTTTTATAATGTATAGAAAAGAAAATATGCCACGTAGTTAAAACTTCATTGTCCTGTGAAGGGGCTTTCATGAAGAAAACAAGTTAAAATCAGGAAGAAAAAAACTCTCAAAAGGATTCTATTTATAAATTAAATACTGTGCTGAACATAAAAACAACAGAGGTAAAAGCCATAATACAGGGGGCTGGAGAGACAGGATATAGCTTAAAGTGCTTACCTTGCATGCAAATGAGCCCTAATTCTGAATATGGTCCCCAGAGTACCCAGAGTCACCCCTGAGCAGTAAGCCCTAACCACCACAAAGAAGTCATGTGCCTTCCTACAAAAAGACATCATTTTCATACCAGAAATGTTGAACTTATTGAAACAGAGACTACATAGAACAAAGCTACTTCATGTTTAGTAAAGAAATTCCTGTTTAAAGATTCACTGCTCAGTTAGATGTTTTTAACATGAAGAATCTTTCGAGTGGCTGATATCCCTGTTATTGCTAATGGAATCATCTTTCTTAGAACAAGATCTTGGATAAGGCCAGAGTGACATACTGGTTATTCTTTTTATAGAAAGTTAAAAGACTCTCAAAGAATTCACAGAATGCCTAGGGACCCTACTGAGCTGAGGATTCCCAGTCAATCAACCAACAACTCAATGCAAAAATTCAAAAGTAATGCACTTCAGGCCTTGTGGTGCCAAGTACGTGGGACATCCTGCAGCAAAGGGACACCAAGGCCAACCTCAGGTGGTTTTCTAAGGTCTTTAGGGCTTTGAGTTGTTGTGCTCAGGTGCAAGGTATAGAACTATGGTACAATGCATGCTAGAAATGTACCATAACCACTACATTACCTTGATCCCATCTTCTGGCATGTCTTAATTTTAATTTTTAATTCTAATAAACTAGACCGTTTATTTTAAACAGGAAGTACTTCCTCAATGATTAAAAACAGCCTAATATAAACAATATTTCAAAGGAAGACTGCTGTGTAGGGCAGTAGAAAGCAAAATAAGGGAAAACAGAAATTAAAACTAATTTTTGATATTGTCAAAGGAAAATAATATATTATTTTGTACTCCAACATCAAAAAACTCAACAAAAAGCATACATCAAATTCATATAGAGCAGGTGTCAACTCTAAAAAGTAAAGCTATATTTTTCACTCCTTAATTCACTATGTGTATATTTTTTAAAAAATCAAGTGTGGTAAAATATTAAATTAAATACCATTAATATAGGTGATATGTAATATAAAAATTTTTAATCCCCATTTATAATTTCTAGAAGCATGTACTTTACTTTAGGAGAAAAGTCTTTATGAGATGGTTCATTATTACACAAACCCACCCAAATTTGTCCTCCAAAGATATAAACATAATATATGCAGACCAATATGTTTGAGTAACAAAAAGTAAGTTATGAGGAAGTAAAAATGTAAGCTTTACTAAGTGCAATAGAGGGCTTAATTTTATTCCAGTTTGGATAAAATGTAATGCCCCCATGATGGCTGGAAAACAGTACTACAGCAACACCCAGAAATTGCATATATTGTGCTAAGAATGAAGAGAAAAATTTGACACGAGGCTTTCTCAGGTAGAGAAACAATTCAATTCTAGAAGACATGTAGTTACTAGTCATAGTAGTGCAGATTATTACAAAAGTTTAGTAAACAAAGTATTTCAATAGTGATAATGCAGTATAATGCAACTGGATATATTTCTTATTGACATATTTCTTCACTTAGCATTAGGAGGAAAATACCATTAAACATATTTGCAATGGAATCATTCCCCATGGGCAGAAAATATTCATATTTTTGTTAGAGTCATACAGAATTTTCTTTCACTTTAGTAATTAGAACAAAGACCAGCATTCAAGTCTGTTGCTTTCTAGACACTTTTAGAGAAATATCTACCATAGTTCATAAGGCATTTCTCCCAACTGTATTCTCTATTTGAAACACTTGAAACCTAGGCATAAAGTTGAAATTATACCAAAAGCCAAGAGCACACTGCAAAGGCAGCAATGAAAATGAAAGCTTTACTAATTTTAGAATCAGATGCTGACGAACTGAGACAGATCAGATTCTCTTGAGAATGAACAGTTTGCTAATTAGGTCACCATAAACAGGTCCACATACATTGACAAAGGTTTTCTGAGCTTTTAATGAAGGACTCTGACTTATAGGCTATACTGGTAAAATCTTGACCCATGGTATATTTCAATTATAATTGGCATTAAGGATCTCAATCTCCAGGAAAAGGAACTCTGAAAAAGAAAACAAAGAGGAACAATTGCAGAGTCAACTACCTTATCTTTGTCTTCAACAACATCTGCCAAGATGTCATCTGGATCCAAGATTCCGCCATCTGTATATTCTAAATGATGGATCTTCACCCAGTAGTCAGGATCCTGCAGTAGAAAGAAGGACTAAGTTTCATGAATTAAGCTTTTAAAAATGACAAAGAACCGTTTTGTATATAAGAAACCATTATTGACTATATTGTCAATCACAGAATCCCAGTCAATAAAAAACCTTTTTTAAATGGCAAAATCCATTTTAAGTGTAAAAGGAGCAAACTGAGTCATTAAAAAATTATTTAAACATAAAATTTTCAATACACTTCCCCCAAAAGTTTTACATACTTGGAAAAATATTTGGCAATTTAATTATTTAGACTTTATATAGACTGAAGGCTTTTTCAAATCTCATAATGTTCTTACAAAGTTATTTTATGAATATAATTTCATCAGAATTATTTACTATTTCTCATTGTTCCACATTATTTTTTCTACTGTGAGCACTATTTGAGTCTTAAAACTAAGTTACATTATATTGAACAACATTTAATCATTCTTTTCTTCCTGATTTTATAAAGAATATAATTCTACAGGACATGTAACACTCAACTAGCTTGAGGTACACAACAGTGATTTGGCATTTGGTATGTGTGTTGCATACATCTTAAGCATTTCATCAATTTTCTGGGAAAATGTATTGTCATACATGCAAAACTGACTAAGCTATTTAAAAAGTCTATTCAAGAAGAAAAGAGTCTATTAGAAGAAACTTCTAATAATGTATATTAAAACTTCTCATAAAATATAATTTATAATGTGGGTAACCCCAAGAGCACTCTAGAGAGGAGAGATCTTGAAGGTAGATTCTGAAACGAATAAACTCAGCATAGTAGATCACAAACATCTCAAAACAGTACGGAAAGTAAACAAAGGAGAAGTATGTGACTACATGACTGCTATGGTTACTACCGTATTTTCAGGTGTATAAGATGACTGGGCGTATAAGACGATCCCCTACCATTTCCACTCAAAATACAGAGTTTGTTATATTCTCGCTGTATAAAACTACCCCCTCTTCCGCACACCTTCCACACACCAAATAAAAGGTAAAACAATATCAGATTTGATTTCAACATTTAAATTTATATTCAAATGCGTATGCAAAGAAATATACGGTAACCCGAATTTACGACACTCACAAAATCACACACAGCCGACCATACACCCAGTATGGTATCGCAATTCGCGATTTTGTGCTATCATACTGGGTGTATGTATGGTCGGCTGTGTGCAATTTTGTGAGTGTGGTAAAATCGCATAACAGCCAAGCATATACCCAGCAGCGCTGCTGATGCCTGAATGGTATGTGGAATGAAGTGGGCGGGCATCGGGAGGCCACTACGGCACGGGGCAAGCACTATGGGCAGTCTATCTGAAGTGTACCTGGCGTATAAGACGACCCCCCACTTAGAGGCATATATTTCAGGGCCAAAAAATCATCTTCTATGCCAGCAAATACGATAATTCAAATTCTAAAGCCAAATAGGAAGACCATCACACCTTTATTTTTTTAAAGTACACACTGCACATTCTCTATTCCCTGAGACTTTTTTTCCCCCATCTGCAAAGATGAAGAGTGTTCATGGACATGGGGAAAAGATTGGGAAGTTTCCAAGAAAAGTTCTGGAAACCAGAATTTTAGGATATGAGTCAAAGAAAATGAGTCTTATGTTAATTAGGTCTGCAAGTAGAGCCCTTGCCATGCTCATGACCAACCTGAATTTGATCCCCAGCATCCCATATGGTCGCCCAAGTCATCTAAAAATCTAAAATTTTAGGTCATCTAAAAATCTTAGATTTCAAATATCTGTAGAGACTCTCTAGTGAAACTTACAAATTTCATAATTAAGATTTCTCTGAGTAACTTGGAAACATCCAATCCCAAGTAAAATGGAAGAATTATTTTTGCTTATAAATGAGGGTATTAGATGGAATACTTATGATTTATTTGAAAAAATGCAAACAATGTTCTGATTTGAATGCTCAGGTTCTATAGCAAAATAATGTATAACCAGTTAAGAAAAGGATTTTTTTTTAAAAAGGTCTTTTAGGGGCCGGATGGTGGCGCTGGAGGTAAGGTACCTGCCTTGCCTGCGCTAACCTAGGACGGACTGAGGTTCGATCCCCTGGTTCCCCATATGGTCCCCCGTGCCTGCCAGGAGCGACTTCTGAGCGAATAGCCAGGAGTAACCCCTGAGCATCACGGGTGTGGCCCAAAAACCAAAAAAAAAAGAAAAAAAAAAGGCCTTTTAACAGTTATTGGATGTCTACTTTTCCAATTATTTAATCAGAGGTCTTTGTCAACTCGAAGCGATTGTGCTGTAAAGGTTAGAAAAGTACAACAGACATGATTCCAAATCAGAACTACATTGGTGCAAACAAAATGTAATGAAATGCCCTCTGGACTGTAAAGAAAAGACACTGAGTATAAATGCCTTGATACTCGTTGGGAATTGGATCTTTTTGTTGTGGCAATGACATACCCCAGGATTCTCTAATTCTATTCAAGACTTTTAATGAAAATCTAGAGTTTTGAATTTTATAGTAAAATCAGCCTTCTTATCATTTCTGTCTGGGGCTGTCTTTATGTCAATTTAGAATCTAAATTTCCTTTCTTTCTTTCATAGATGGCCTGTTCTCTCCTTTTTCAAAGTCTGTATACTCTCCTAAGCATACTATTCTCTCTTCCTCCTTCTCTATTTACTAAGTTAATCTTCATTTTAAAATCATTCTAATAAAAAGAAGTTCAACTCAATTTACTGTAACCTTCAATCAAGTCTGTTTTTATATATTATCGTTTGATAGTTGAAAAGCTAATTTTCTTTGTAAAAATATGCATACTAAATTAAATTAGTGACTTAAAAAGTAGACACCTATTATGTTGGTTTTTTTTTTTTTTTTGCTTTTAGCTCTCAGTTTGAAAAAAACTATTTTATCATACGAGACTGAAGTTCAAATCTTACCATCAACGACTCTATATATTGAGGTAAAAACAAAGAGAAGAAAGACAGAGATCTTGGTTTTAAATTGGAACACTCAGAAAAATACCAAGAGTAGAACATGGGCAGTAGTGAAGGGAATAGTAGGCATGGGGCAGCAAGACATGGCCATTAAATTCCAATTACAGCATTACAGCATTTCATAAATAGCACTATAATATCCCATAAATAGTATTGTCAGATTCCATAAATAGCATTTCACTCTTCCATCTCACGCATATGTGGAACCTCTGAATCTAGAATAGAAGGCCTGGACTAGACACTATGATGCCTATCTCAAAGTACAAATTCTCAAAGTTTTCAGATTCAAATAAAATTTTAAGATAATTTTTAGTATACATTTTAGGATCCTATTAATCTTCCTACCCCAAATGTTTAAGTGAAATACATAGTGCCAGGATATAGAAATTCTACGGTTGTGCTCCAAATTATAAAATAGTCTCATTTTCTATACTCCAAAGATGGAAATATAGTAGAGTCATGATAAGCACACCCTTTTAACCTTGACCAAAAACAGGCAAGCCATATTCAAGCAATCTCAGAGTTGATATTTTATAAATACAGCAGAGATAAATTAACTGTTGCAAGTATCAACTGTGATTTTTACTCCACAGTCTTTTGGCCTTGGTGCTATACATCATTCGAGGAATATACATAAAATATTAGCAGCCAGCAGTCATCATAAACCATAAATTTAGACTGATTCCTTTATGCACGTAAAATCCAACCATTGCATTGCAGTAACCACTTTGCATTTCATTTACTTGGGTTTTATAACCCCAAGGAGAAAAAAATACTGATCAAATATTAAGAGATGATCATATGTGTGCTTTAGTTCACATATTAATCACTTAAAGTTTACAGTATTTTCACAATGGTTACATTTAAGCTACATTAATAGGATGCAAGTGTTATGCATATAACTTTCAATTAAGTTTGAAGTTATTTAGTATATGTTGTGTAATAAATCTTTCCAACTCTAGGATCATTAAAGGATTGAAAACATCATATTATAATTATGCTTCCCCTACTCTGATCATAATTTTTCAGATATTAAAACAATATACAGTTGGGCAAGAGACAGTACAATAAAAAAGTTCTTGTGCCTTGTATGCTACCAAGACAGATGAGATCCCAGATGCTATATTGGTCTTTTGAACTTCTCAAAGATTCATTCGTGAGAACAAAGCAAGAACTAGCCTCAAACCATTGTTGGGGTGATCGAAAGCCTTCTGTACTAAATAAATTAATATACAGTTAAGTTCAACCTTAAGGAACATTAAAATAAGGTAGTCAATGGGAATAAATGTGAAAGTCAACAAAAAATGTTTACCATCAAGAAAACACACAAATTCGTGATTAACTATACAAACTGTCCCCAGATGATATTGGTACTAACAACAAATACTCTTCACTATAGATAGTTGACATAAAAATTGACTCTATTAGGGAGTGTATACTAAATGAGGTTTTAAAGAAAATATTTTCCATCTGGAAATCTAAAAAAACATACTGGTAAGTCAATAACACCACTGACAATTAAGCACTGAGATTATGTCAATAATCAAAATAAAAACAAGTTTCTAAACAAAATGCTCTGATTCTGGAATAAAAAATGTCTCCCAGGATAGAGGAGAATATGAATTGGACCAATCTCTCTGGAAACCAATATGGACAATTTTTGGAGAGCAAAAAAATCAAACCTCCATTATAATTCAGTAGTTCAATATCTAGCATCTACGCTATCTTGAGCAACCTATATGAGCTCTGAGCCAGGATTGGTTTGAAAATGTTGTACTAGTGATGGGGGTGTTCTTCACATGACTGAAATCTAACTATAATCATGTCTGTAATCAAGGTGCTTAAATAAATATATTATAAAAATACATGAAAATATTAATGTTCTTTGCCATATTGATAGTAAAATGTAATAAATTATATGTTTATAGTGGGTAATGTGGCAGAAGATAATATTCAACCACCAATTCACAATACAAAGCATTTCAGTAAATGAAGTAAACCAGTAATTAAGTAAGGTAAAACTGTAACATAGAAAAATATTGAAAGGCAATATCTAGATAACATCAAAATTACATGTAATCGTGAGCCTAACCAAAGATACAAATAAAATTATATGCTAATATTGGATAATATTGGGGCAAAGTGAAGTTTTGTCATATACTGAAACATTCACCACTACTAAGATATCAATCTTTCCCAAAGAAACTAACCACATGACACTCTGACAATATTTAGACATTGATAATGGGAGTGTTAAGTCCCGCAATCACTGCTGAATTCTGGAATATCTGAATATGTCTATTCCACAAAAGTTTAGGGATTCCCCTTCTAGTCATATATACCACAAACTAAACAGTGCAAGTTAAAATCTTTCCCTATATTAAAGCAGTCACATATTTATATTACTTTTCCAATTTTAAGAAATTATACCAATTTTAAGATTATTCTGACTTTAAGAGATCATACCAAGAGAACAACTATGTAGAAGATAAAAATAAATCATGAGATGAGTGATCTAACTGGGATTTTATTTAAACTAGAGAAAACAAAGAAGAAGAAAAAATATGGCAATTTCCAACCAGGTGAAACCACACCTTACAGGGTATGAGTTGTTAAAAGATTTCTGGTAAGACAAAAATCTCTAACTCTGAAAATTATACCTGGAAACCTCTCAGGGAGACACTTATTGGAGACAGGCATAATCTCCTTTCAATACCCAACATTGCTTGCTTTTCATCAGGAATGGGTCATATTATTGTATTTTCAGGTAAGCAGCATTATACTGGAGACAGTGCTATATCCAAAGTTCTTTTATTTGAAACGTTTAGAATTATAAACAAGCCTGAGGTAGAGTCCACTAATCAAAGCACCATAAAATGGAGACAACATGAATAGAAGCAAATGCTCTTACTTTGTGCTCACTCAGAAAGATACTCATTGCCCGTGCAAGTTAATTGGGATACGTAACTAATAGGTATCTCCTTTTCCTTAACTACTCTTTCATAGATGAATCTCTACATGCCACATGACCATAAGAAATGTCTATCAAACTAAAAGGGTGTCATGCTCAATGTTTTGGTGGACTATAGATATTACACAGTGGTTAAGATGCTTGTCTGGCATATTTGATTCCTGCAGCACATGGGCTGCCTGGCCCTAATTCTTACTCTCCCCCCAAAAATCATTTGACTTGTTCTGTATGACTTTACAAATGTTACATAAGTAATTGATAGGTAGAATATAGCTTTGCCTAAGAAATCTCTTATAGGGGCCAATGGGATAGTATTCTGTTAAAGACTTGTCTTGCACACAACCAACCTGTGTTTGCTCCCCAGCACCCCTTATTGATTTCCAAGTAACCCCAGGAATAGGAAATTCCACTTTTCTTTATCAAAGGAACTTTAAAGGTTTATGTATTATTCTGGGATTAACCTAAATTTATTTACAGAATAAAAAGTTCTAGTTATCTAAAAAAAAAAAAAGCTTTAATAAAAAAAAGGAAGGGGAGAGAGACAACTTTTAATTACTTCCAGCTTCAGAAATTTTCAGAACTGGAAATAGCCACTCAGCACTGCCTAATGTGAGCCAAACACTAAAAACAAACAAAAAAAGAAATGCCTTATCAAAGCTCTCATAGTAGAATGGGTTGTATGATTAACATTTTATTCCTGTAAGGCTTCAAGTAAGGTTTAAATGGACATACTACAAGACTTTTATAGGATAAGAAATGGACATGGGATAAGACTGAAAACTTCTTCTGATTAACTCTCCCAACCTACATGTTGAACCTCAACCTCCTTAGATTTTAAGCCAGTTATTGGAGAAACTTCTAGAAAGACTCTGAAAAATTGTTTTCAGCAATATGGTCTGATTCCACATTATTACGCAACCCTAAGCAGGTCTAAGAGAAAAATGTTATATTTCAAATCACTCAGTATTCTAGTTTCTGGCTGTGAAGCCCAAAATTTACTTATTGTATGTAAATAGAATTAAGAAAATGTTCTTCTATCTCTATGGTAAAAAGAATTACTCTGACCAAAATATAACTGTAAAAATTGAATATATTTAAATTTGTAAATGGAAGAATTTAATACTCTGAAACAACTTTTCTCATTGACCCTCTAAACTTTTTGTTTTTAAATGAACAAGTAAATTCATGAATTCAAAATTTATTGAATCCAATGGTTTATAGAACACCCATATCTTTACAAAGGAGAAACCAGAATTCACACAGATTTAGCCATACAAAGATATCTATTGGCTTATGATGTATTATCCAAAACTAAGATAACCTCACTATATGAACATCAAAAACTCCAGAGGAAATTCTTAATGTATCTTATGATCTTAATTTTAATGCTGTTATTTATACTCTGCCTTACTTTCTTGTTTATGTATGAACTAAACACAAAAAAGGAATGTTAATAACCTCTTGTGATTTTCCATTCAGCATTTAGAGTAAGCAGATTCTTTATACTTTTCTTTATCTAAAGAACTTTACAGGTTTATGTATCACCCTAGGATTAACCTAATTTATCTGCAGAATATAAAGTTCTAGTTATCTAAAGCAAGCTTTTATAAAAAGGAAGAGGAGAGACAACTTTCACTTATTTTCAATCTTTTGTATATATAATCACTTTTTACAAGAGTAAAGCACTCTTTACAAGAATAAAATATTTTCATTTTCCTATAAATTTAGCATATATAAAAAGCCCTATAAAATCTTCAGGATCTTCAAAAACAAAGTTAAACTAGAAAAATCAAATACAAAAAGGCAAACTTTGTTGTTGCAGAGTTGTGGCACAAACAGTAGGGCGTTTGCTTTGCACATGGCTGACCCAGGACTGACCTGGGTTTGATCCCAGGCATCCCATATGGTTCCTCAAGCCAGAAGCAATTTCTGAGCGCATAGCCAGGAGTAACCCCTGAGTGTCACTGGGTGTGGCCCAAAAATAAACAAACAAAAAAGTCAAACCTTTCAAAACTTGCAAAGGAACAGACATGATACATAGAAATCAAAATATTTTCTGTACACAAATACCTTTAAATATATTAAATCATTATAAATTTAATAGTATTTGGAATATAACGCTTCAAGTTAATTTGAAAGAAAACAGCTGTCTTTTATTTTAAATCCTGTTTTCAATTAATTGTTTCCAATGAAATTTTATAGTCCCCCAAACCTGCCTGCCAAGGTTTGGAAGCTTGTGTGGTCCAAAGGAATGCAAAACACAGCCCAAGAATGTGAGCAGGCATAGCATCAAAGAGAAGGAGAAGCTATAATTTTATAAAAATAATGCTTTACTATAAAACCATAAAAATTTCTGCTGCAAAATGAATGTCAAGATTTTGGAATACAGATTCATATACCTTAAGATTTTCTTCACAAAGGTGGCAAAAAAAAATCTAAAGTTTCTTTGCATGCATTTACAATGACTGCAACAAATACCTTATAGATAACCTAAACTGTATATGTTTTCTTATGTATGACTTTGCAGTGTTAGGAATTAACTATAGGAACTATGGGCCTGACACACCTAAGGTGGGTTATCAAAGGCTGAGCTCCATCTTT
>PVKC010040407.1:0-12342 GCA_004027635.1 Crocidura indochinensis | reverse complement strand
TGAACTTATGATTATGGCTTTCTTCGTGGTTCTCAAAGTTTTGTTCCTTCAGTGTCATTTTAATCCGTCTTCTGTAGTTGGCAGTCTTTGCGCTGATCCTAGAAAGGGGCCTAGGATACTTTTTAACTAAAAACTATTCATTTTCTTTGTAATTTCAAATGAATACTATTATTAATACTTGTTCTACTTCTGTGAAGTGTTCTGTTTGATACTAATAGGAATTATACTGAATTGCTTCAGGAAGAACCATCACATTTATCTTGTGACTTCAGTTGATATAATAATTTTATCATCAGTCTGTTAATCTGTCAGTTTTACATATCCTGGAAATTTATATCCTTGAAATAGAAATGGGAGAAAATATTTATGATGATCAAGAATTTAAATGACAGCACTTGAAAATTAAAATCGTGACAGTGAATTTGTGTTTAAAAAATTGGCAGTGGTTCAGCACTATTCCTAAACCACTCAGGGCTATAGTTTGTGTGTTTGATAGAGGAACTTTTATGTGAAGGGAATAAGACTGTTATGTCTGAAGTCCTAATATTTTCTTATTTAGGTGATAATAGTACATTGTATTTAAATAAATTCATGTATTCAACCAATGAAATACATGTATATTATTGCATAAAATAATTTGAAAGTTGAACTTTATTGTCATTATAACTTATTGGTCTGAAAATCTAATTTTAGCTAATTTGTCTAACAGAATAATTTCAGAAGTTGCATAAAGAGATTGATTATTTTACTAAAGTTAATATATTCAGTAATTCATCCAAGCTGGTATGGAATTTTAAGCATGAAAATATTTGTAGGTTTCAGCTAATAAGCATCATTACACATGTTATATTTTCTAAGTGAGGCTTAAGCCTTGGGAGGGTATGAGCCATAACATGCATCTAAAGCTAACAGACTGATATTTATTGCTGTGAAAATTCCCATGGCAAACTTGCTACTGTAGCACACACACCATTATAATTTGTCATCAAAATGTAGATAGAATGCCTTAGACATAATAGTCTTAGCACTTCATTGGTTTTATTTCAATATTTGGGTTGCTGTGGAACTTTTAGAAGTTCCTGATTCTTTTATTTCAAAAATAAACAGGGATCCAGGTGTGAGAGAGAGAGAGAGAGAGAGAAAATAAACATAAACTAAGATTTCATCCTAGAACTACAGTCAGTCCTTGAATACTTCCAGAAATGATCATGAACAGAAGAACAGAATAAACTTGACCACTGCCAGTCATAGCCCCCCAAACAAACAAAACATTAAACAAATCTTAATTTTAATACAGAGTATTACTCAAAAATTTTCAGGAGAATATAATATGATTCAAATTCAATTGTACAATTTGATCTTACAATCATAGACACCAGCCACCTAACATACACTTTTCTCTTTATTGAAATATTCCAGATGACACTTTAACTTGAGAGAAAGTAAAAGTTGCAAATATTGTTTATAGACTTCGAGGTGGATCATAATTCTGTACAGCCCTAAATGGTCTGGAAAATTGCTCACAAGAGGACAGAAAGAAATTTTTGAGCAAAGACAGTTCCTGAGTTGCATGAAATGAAGACACCACTCACCACTTTCCCTTTCACCCATCCCTCCAACCCCTTTTCGAAATTACTTCTTTCAATTGATCTGAACTATTTGTTCAGAATTTTTGAGGATCCATTCCAGAAATCAAATCACTATAAAATATACTGTTTCATGGCCTGCCTCCTCTCTTTCTACAGTCCAAGGAACTCAATAGCAAACATTTGTTTTTCATGGTCATCTTTTGATAATACAAGTTCAATATTTCTTTTCACTAGTACAATGATTGGGCAGAATAATCTTTCTCTTGACATTTGACAACATTTGAGTATCAATCCTATTGAAATGTAATTTCTTGGGTCAAAGCATCAGTACGAGAGTTAAGGGGGCTTGGCTTGCTTGTGTCCAAGCTGTCTTCAATACCTGACACTACATATAGTCTACTGAGTACAACCAAGAATGATTTCTGAGCACAGAGATCTCTAAGCCCTGAGCACTGCCAGGTTTGGAACCTAAGCCATTCCAAAATGTTTTCTATTCTTTTTCTAGTGTCCATCATTCATACAAATATAAATATTAAATGTCTGCCATATAAAAGATTTTGTTTGTAGATCTTATACAGCATGGTTCTTGATTGTACTTGATTGTACTCCTTATTTTTTGGGAAAAAGATAGTTAAATATCTAAAATAGAAAAGAAAAAAAGTGCATTATTATATGTAATATATAAAAAAATGCAAACCAAAGCAATAAATGCACTCCATTTTCCATGAAAGTGTCTTCTACTCAAATACCAAATTACTTTTATATTTTCAAATGATCTGTCAATCAAGAATAGAAACACCACCACAACTCCTTCCCCTAGCTCAATGGATTTTCCCCTCCTTTCTTTTCTCTTTTTAGTTCTTATCCTGCAAATTCTCTGCATGGCTCCTTTCATATGCTCAATTCCTTGTTAAGGGACTTTCTTACTGATTATAATGACATAGGTCTGTTTTCACAGCTGTAATCTTAAAGCTCCTCAATAATGCATGTCTCAAACATTTTTCTGAACTGCTTGAATGTTTAAAGGTACTCAAAATGTAAGCCCTTGGCTCATATAAAAGAAAAAGAGTAGATGTAACCCAATGTAATCCAAAACTTTTAACGATTTGTATCAGATCATTGGCACTTCACTGAAAAATTTAAACTTGAGATACATTTAAATTTCACTCCTGTCCCCCAAGGGAAGCTAGCTCACTCATAATGCCTGTATATTAGAACCATATGATCAGGAAGCAACGAAATTATAAAGACAATTACTGGGCTTATTAGATGCTGAAGGCAAAACATTTGTATTTCTACTGGATTTTTTGACTTTGGAAAAAAATCATTTTCTAGAGATAAAATTTGGGAAATTTCCATTTATGTTCATGATCCTCTGACATCTGAAACCCTACAGACATAACATCTTATATTTTTATTACTATAAACAGAGATCCCAAGCTGTTAATTTCAAATTGCTACTTTGATGTTAATAAAAATGGTGCCACATGGGTGAGCATATGGTGATTTTGAAAGCAAACAATGCTTTAAGAATGTTTTGCTCTCCAAAGAAAGTCATCTAGGCAGATATATATACTCTCTGTTGAAATTTGTACATGTTCTA
Source organism: Crocidura indochinensis (assembly GCA_004027635.1). Lineage (NCBI taxonomy): Eukaryota > Metazoa > Chordata > Mammalia > Eulipotyphla > Soricidae > Crocidura > Crocidura indochinensis. The sequence continues at coordinate 9,150 of PVKC010040407.1, read as the reverse complement.
TTTGGACATCATATACAATGTATAGGATGTCAATATCTTTACTTGAAAAACAATAATAAAACATTGGCATATGTGGGTGTATATAATCTTTCTAGAGCATCATATACACATTCTTCATGTTTATTTTTTTAAACATGTATGCATTTCATTTCAGAGCTCTAAAGATCTATCAGATGGTATCTTAACAGAGATTCCTAAACCCAGAGGTAATTTATTTCATTCAACATAGATTACTTAAATATACCATTTAGAAAATTAGCATTATCATAACTGGGTGTAGAATTCCCTTACCTTGGACATACGGAAAAAACTCCCAAGACTAATTAATGTCATTTAAATGGTGAATAATACTATTTCCCTAAGCACTTGCTTTGTAAGTTAAGCTGAGATTTAATCTTTCTTTGATTTTCTTTTGTCTACAAAACTAAACATTTATTTCTATAAGATATTTTCATCATTTTGTTTTACAAAGAGATTTGACACATGAATGGTAGTTGTAAAGAAATTAGCAGTGGGTTAAGATCCAAGAAAGAAATATTAACACCATATTAATGAAAAATTACTGAATAATTCAACTTGTAATGGTGATTATTTCCTTATGTTAATTTTGATAACCATAGATTAATGTTTTGGGTATTGTAGAATTTTGCATCTGATTACTCAGCCATTAATACTTTTCAAAAAATAAGACCATGGAGAAAATTGTAACTATATTGATATGAGATTGTGAAATGCAATTATCCCAAGACTTTACCCTCTTTAAGCAATTTATTTTTTTCTGAAAGACTAAAGTTCCAATATGTTCTAACCTAAAAATTGAAATTAAATATGAATATCACTGAAATTGAAAAAGGAATCTCACTTCCCTTCTTATATTCTCTATAGTCTAATTCTTCCTAGGAAGTGTCTTTAATGTACAAGCTTTCATGTTTACTCATGTTTAAATTTGGTGCTCAGCAAAAAACTTCTCTGCTAAATGAGATAAGGACTAAAATTGTAATACAAGTGTAGTTTTTGACAATATCAAAGTGAGAAAATCATTATATACAAATGCATTTTAAGGATAATTAATCTCGAAACCAAGGATAAAATGGGTGTGACTGGTTGAAAAGATTGAAACAAAGAGACAGTGTGTTCGTAGCACAGGGAAAACCTGGCATGAATCCAAAGCCTTCATTTTTTGACTTGTTATGACTCTAGACAAATTAAAGTGGCTTAAAAAAATACATTGACCTCACACAAAGAAGCTGTAAATTTTATAATGTGCTTTTATGAAATTATTAAAGGAGCAGTCAGATAATAATTTGAAGAGGAAGAGAGAGATGTGGTATAGAGAATTATACTAATATAAACAATATATAATATATAATTCATATTATATAATAATATATAGAGAATGAGGTTAGAATCAAGATAGTAAATGGAAAAATTAAAGTAGCAAGAGAGGGATCACTATTACTTCTTAGTTTCCCGCTTATTTTTTATTTTATTTGTTTTTTTTTTTTTAAGAGGGGATCAAACCCAGAGGAATTCAGAATTTATTTCTGACTCTGTGTTCTAGAGTAGCTCCTACAGCTGTTCAGTACCATATCACAGTGCTTGGGATCAAAATGAGGCCAGTTATATTTAAGACAAGCACGTGGTCCCTGTACTATCTCTCTGACCACATTTTTCTCAATTTTTTAGGCTATAAGATTTTTTAAGCTACAAGATAAATTAAATGTGAGTGCATGTCAGCACTGAAATTAGTGATTTCGACTAAAATTAAAGTTACAAAGTAAAGAACTCAAATTATCACCTCCTTACCTTATCAAAATAGACTATATAGATATTAGAAGTGGGTGAGGCAGATCAGTAAATAATTCAATCTTTATTAATAAATTCTGCAAATAAATTCACTTTCCTAGGTAACAGGGAAAGTTTTACAAAAGCCCTAAGAGAGGCAAAATGTGAAATCTTTCTTTCCTTCCTACAAGCAAGAGGAAGCCCATTTCTTATGGGGAGAAAAATTCCAGAAGAGAGAAAAATGAGATTTTTGTTAATATTTGTAACTTATTTTTATGGATAGAGCTGTTATAGCAGAAAATAATTCAAATGTTCAATGTCTACTAGGAATCAGAGATAGAGATAGGGAAGAGATTAAAGAGAAGGCATTTATAATTTGCCTATACTGAGTAAATATAACCGGATTTTATATCAAGAGCATCTTTAAAATTAAATTATTTTAGATGTTTCATTTCAAAGGCACATAGGCTGACTGACAGCTTAAATAATTATAATTTGTTTGAAAATGATTTCAATACAGCTATCTCCCTTCTCCCAAACAGAAATCTTCAACAACTAGGTTTAATTATTTAAATTTTAGCTTTCAGGCACCAGGAAATGGATCATGATCAATATTAGTCCTGTCACTTGGGAGCTGAAACTGCAGGTGAAAGGTGAAAAGCACTTCTCACTTCCCAAGCTTCTGAAAATCAAGTTCTCTAGTCCTTTAAACAATTGAAGTGTGTGTGTGTGTGTGTGTGTGTGTGTGTGTGTGTGTGTGTGAAATGCTTGAACAAAGAAAAAGAAAAAAGTAGCTTGAAAAGGGCTATGTGATATATATTTCCCCTTATTGTGGTACAGTCTTTGTAAGAATTTATTCTTAATTTTGTTTCAAATTCCAATGTACTTTTTAGACATGGTTACAATTTCTTTGTCCTTTTACTATCTCAACTTGCTTGCTAATCTAGGTACTTACGCCCCTTTCATTTCTTAAATTAGCAGATTATTTCAAGATACAGTCATTTTTCTCTGCCTCAGAGATAGCCATATTACTATTTTCAACCTTACTTACCTTTTAAGTGAATGAGTAACTGTATATTCCCTTGTACTGGTGATCTCTTGCTCAACCTACTCTTCCCCTAGCATCCTTCCATTCTGAAACAACTCTTCACCTCAGACTATTGGGACAGTTAATCTCTGGTGCAAGAATGGTTCTCAAGTTACAGAAAGAACTTTTGTCACATAGAATGGGTTGATTCTAAAGGTGATATTAGTTTTCTATGATTTATTTTTATGATTGGCATATTTCTACACTAAATATGAAAATTTGAAATATGAAATTCTAAAATATGAAAATGGTAGTCCTTAAGATAAAACTGTGGGTTTTAATTTCTAACCTCTTATTAATAGATTCAGAAGATACCAATAAAGTAGGTAATTGTGGGTTATAAGAGAAAACTCTTTCACAGTTCAATTGCCATGTTACTGCATAGTAATTTATGTCAACTCTTACAGTATAAAGCTTGTTTATATCTGTAATAATTTATCATCTAACAAAATATGCATTTGCTGTGATAGGTAACCTCTTTACAAAGGGATTTGCTCCTTTGTTTTAAAGTACAACTCATCCAATTACCTATGATTTTAAGAAGTCAAGGGGTTGGCAGCTTTTCATTTTGACATACATACTCATAGATCATTTAGTCTTTCAAAAATGATTGTAAGACTGTGATTTGTCAAGTTGTTTACAATACAGTTGTTTCAGGCAATAAATGCTCCAACATTTAGTTGGAAGGTCAATGTGACCTTCCCTCCATCAATGCCCCCAGTTTTCCATCACAACCTCCACCTGATTATAGCAGGCACAAAAAATTTTACTTCACATTGTTTGCTATAACACAAAGGCAGAATGAATTATCAAAACTTATATCAATAAAAATCATTTTGTGACAATTGCTACATCTCACAATGATATTACTGAAATTATTATGATGTTGACTATACTGGTTGATGCTAGCTGATCCTTCTCTGTTATTGTTTTTACTCATTGAGCATGGAGATCTATTAAGCATTTTGCTGTGATCCTACTAAGCTGACAATGCTATAACATTTGAAGGCGTCACTTATATCCTGCCAAGCAGTCCAAAATCTTTGGATTTGGAATGATTTGGTGGCTTGGAAGCTTGGTAAGATTGATTTATGGAGTTGGACCATTTCTATATTATAGGGTATTGGATATGGGTGCAGGCTGCTGTGCCTTCAGAGAGAAACGGTCTGCACTCCTTCTGCTCCCGTTCTATTAGACCACAAAACTTTCAACTAGGACTAACATATCTGTGAAATCTCTGCAGCATCATGTTCTTTCCCAGATTAGTTGTGGATCTGGACTATTACTCTAACAGCAAGATGGTAGTCATATCTGAGGGCTGCTAAGATTTCTGGTGGTGGCAATGAAATGGGAAGAATCTTCTCATCCTTCTAAGAACACCCAAAAGTGTATTTTATCAGTTCCCTCTGGGAAGATTTAGCTACTTTTTGTGATTTGACTCATGAAATGGAACATTTCAATGCCATTAGTGTATGGTGTGGTTGAAACTACTTTGCATTCAGGCAGAAAGATGAATCTTCTACCTAGGAAGATTTGGAGCCATCAAGTACTTTTCAAGATTAGTTCTCAAGGGGGGCTGGGCGGTGGCGCTGGAGGTAAGGTGCCTACGCTAACCTAGGACAGAGTGCGGTTCGATCCCCTGGTTTCCCAAATGATCCTGGTGCCTGCCAGGAGCGACTTCTGAGTGAATAGTCAGGAGTAAAAAAAAGTTTAGATCTGGAACTTGGCCGTTTCTTGGCCGGAAAGATCAATTTATTCTAATAACAATGTATTTCTAAGACTTAGTTGTTAGTTGGTGATTATTTAATACCTGATTATTTTTGGTAAACTAGTTTTATTTGTCTCTTAATATTCTCTATAGCATCATCTTTCCTTGGTATAACTCTATGTGGTGTTTCTACATTCATCTTCATCTTTCTCCATATAGTGGTCCCTGATTAGATTTGGCTTAATTTTGTTTGAACACTCTAGGAAGGTTTTATTTTTAATGGGAAGACTGATTGAGGTTCTGATTTCAAATCTATCATTTTCTGACCAAAGTCATGAAGTTCCTTTTCATTTGGTATTACTTCCATTGGCAATATACATACTAGTAGCTCAGAACAGTTTACAAAATGATAACTGGAGGAAACCAGTCCAAAGAATGGAATCCATATAAATTAATTAAATTTTACAAAATAGAGAAATGTTATATTGTATTTATAATTTCACTTAACAGAGCAAAAGATATAAGGTTTATTTCTCTCATCAACAAACTACCTAGGCTTTGGGGGGAAAAACAACAATAACAACAACAACAACAAAACTACTTAACTCAACACTTACATTATCTAAATAGGTATTTATATCCTGGGAAGCAATGATATTACAGCAATTGCCTTGTACAACACCATTTAAAGTTCCTGGTGAGGAATAAAGGCTTAGTTGCTTAGTTAATAGATGTGCTTTATATTTATTCAAGATGAAGGATACCACCTCATTTATTTCATGACAATCTCTAAAAATAGTATTGGGAAATGGATAGGGATCTATGAGAATTGCTCGTGAAAGTTTCGGTGTTTTTTCCCCCATTTTCACAATATGTACTTGTAGGAAATACTGAATTTTGTGCGAAAATTCACTTTAAGTCAAAAAGAAACATTTCTGGGGCTGGGAGGTGAAGTGGAACAATAGCACAACAGTAGAGCATTTGTCTTGCCCTTGGTTTAGTCAGGACAAACCGAGGCTCAATTCCCGGCATCCCATATGGTCCCCAGAGCCAGGAGCGATTTCTGAGTACAGAGATAGGTGTAGTCCCCAAACAAACAAAAAACAAAAACAAAGCAAAACAAAAAGAAACATTTCCGTAGTTTAATTTAGATAGCAGCATGATATATTCCTGAATATCGTGAAGCAAGATTATCAGATGAGTTAATATACCTGTACTATATCTTGTATCTGAAAACATTATATATATGTAATATATATATATATATGTGAAGGAAACTAAAAATGCATTAATATGAAAATATATATTACCTAATGGTTCACATTATTTAATTATTTTGTAATATTTAAGTGGAGTTTCAGGGTAAACTAAAAATAGGATAAACTGTCATAATGATAAATTGTCATTTTTAATATAATTTTATTAATTGTAATATGATAACTTGAATTTGAATTGCTAGAACAGTGTCTTTATATGGTGTGCCCTAATTCTGTAGAAATACCTAATTATAGTATGTTAAATAAAAACAAATATATTTTGGGGCAAAAACTATGAGAAATAAGTGAAAACAAAAATCTGTTCCTGAAGGAATAGTATAAACCAAAGTTTATGATGCTTTGTTTTTCCTGTAGTTTTAGGAAAAAAAAAAGTCTTCAGTGTTTAAGGGTTACTTCTGGTTTTGTAGCTAGGGATTATTCTCTACAGAATAGGGGAACTATGTGTTGTGCTGAGGATTGAAATCTGGTCAGCCACATGTAAGGCCTTCCCACTATACTCTCACTCTAGCCCTCTGGTGGAAATTTTTCTTTACTTAAAAATCTGTTGTTGTTGTTGTTGTTGTTGTTGTTGTTGTCTCACTCTAGTCCTCTGGAGGGATTTTTTTATTTACTTAAAAAAAATCTGTCTATTATTATTGTTGTTGTTGTTGTCTCATTCCAGCACTCGGCCAAATTTTTTTTCTTTACTTAAAAAATATAGCTAGTATTATTGTTGCTGTTTTGCTGCTGCTGTTCTTGTTCTTGTTAACATTTTTACTGTGTGGGTGACATTACCTTCTCATCAAACAATCAGAAAACAAAGACAGTAAACTACAAGACAGACACTTGTTCAAGATAGACCTCTTTAACCTTTAATAGTTTAGAGAATTTTCTATAAAAGTTCAACTGATAAGATGACTTCTTAAATTGGAGAATTTATTCATTAACCAGCAAAACTCTAGCTTGACTAAGAGAACTCAGGGGCACCAGTATTGCCCATAGCTTCATCATTAGGCAGCTTTATATTCTGCTCCCTTAAGTATTAAAGTGTGATATTTAAAAATCAGAACTCAAATGTGAAGAAATATTAGTCTTTAAAGCCAAATATTCCATTTCAGGAGCCAGAACAATAGCACAGTGGGTAGAGCTTTTGTCTTGCACATGACCAACCCATGTTAGAGTTGCATTATTCTGTATGGTCCCAACGCCTGCCAGGAGTAATTTCTGAGCTCAGAGTCAGGAGTAACCTCTGAACATCTCAGGGTGTGGCCTCCAAACAAAACAACAACAACAGCAACAAAAATTTAGTTAAGAAAAAGCCTCTTTTTCCTCTATCCGATATTTATTTTGAGTTAGAAGGCAATTTTGAAAAGAACATCAAATAAAGTTAAAAAATGGAATAGATTTTCTGTTATTTTGGGTGGTGGTGATGAGCTGTGTGTGTTTATGTTGTGTGTGTTAGTGTGTGTGTGTGTGTGTGTAACAGTGGGTAGTTGTAGAAAAGGAATAAAAATAAAGGTTCTTTGTGGTTTATAAATAAAGTCTATAAAATTGTAATGCTTTTATTCCTTTGATATTTTCTGAGGACAGTTCACCAGTGAATCTGCAAAGTGTCACAAACACAAATACATCACATTTTCCTGCTGTGATTAAATTTCTCTAATTGCACGACCGCACTTGATATGTAGGACCAATGCATCACCTCTTTTCGTTTTCCTTTTGTAATCATTGTTATATCCGTGCTCTATAATCAACATTCATCACAGCTAATTAGAGTTCCTTCGTCTGTTGTTTCTGAGAGCTGACATTCCTAGAGTTCAACTGCAAAATTCATTTTTAAACGTATCTTGGCTCCAAAGGAAAAAAGAAAATACTAGGGCTATTATTCACAAATGGCTTTTTGAAATTTTAATGTACCATGGTTTTCTTTTTTTATTGAATTTAAATGATTACTCTTGGTGCAGGAGACCAAATCATAATTCTACTTTTGATTTTCTAAGACTCTTCTATAATTTCTATATTCCCTACTTTTGTGTAAAGGAATAGCTGTCTCTTTTTGTTGCCCAAGATTTTGTAGGTACTAATATTTCACCTAAAGACAAATATATTGTTGTGTTAATTTCATGTTAATGTCAACAACTCATTAAGGAATAGGATGTTATGGTTTTACATCATTTTATATGTTCTCATATGCAGTTTACTTCAGCAAATTTTTTAAATTATGGACACTTTGAATGTTAGAATGTGAGGACTAATTAAATTTAAGTTAATCTATTACAGCAAATTTTATCTACTTTGTAGGTGTTAATTTGAGGTGAAATCTTTTAAATCAATTCAGTTTCTCATCTGGAAATTCCAACATCTCTACAAACCCTTATTATAGGAATTGTAGCCTTTAAAGCTTTGATTGAAGAATGAACCCAAGTGGAAGTCAGACATTCATTTTCAGTTCATATCCCACTTCCTTTTTTTGTATTACTCTCCGGTTTCACAAAGCTACTTGCTCTCTGAAGTTTACTTGTTGTTGTCTGCACAGTGGTCATAATCTTTTTATTGTTTTTTTTTTGAGTAGTACAATTCTTAATTTACAGTGCATATAGGTACTCCTTTGTGAGATAATTCTTTAACACAAGCAGCAGTAGCACTATTCAATATAACAGGAATCCTACATTGGCAACTTTCATTCCAAGACAGCAACCCATCACAATCCTTTTACTGTGATCTGAACTTATGTATATTACTATATCTCCACCCCTTAGCTGTTTGTGCATCTGTTTAGTTGGTTATGCACAATGTAAAAGAGGATTTGATAGATAACCAATAAGATTGCATATGTAAATGAAGGATCAATCCAATGTTTTAATTTTCTTTTTTCTCTTTTTCTTATTGTTGTTTATTTATAGCTTTATTGAAGCACCATGTTGCACAATATACATCTTATAGTTGGGTTTCAGTTAAAGAAAAAGAACATCCCTCTTCACCAGTGCAACCTTCCACCATTAATGCCCCTCATCTCTCTCTTCCCCCAGCACCTGTCTTTGAGACAGGCATTAAATTTCTCTCACTCCCTCCCATCATCATGATAGTTGTTAATGTAGTTATTTACCATTCTTTTTTTTTTTGAAGTGATATAAGTTGTTTAATTTGAAAGTAAACTCCAACTTCAGAATTTCTTTCTTTTTTTTTTTTTGTCCCCAATTTCCAATACAGACCAGGCTAGGGTCTGGGTTGAGGTGTATATAGGGTGCGTTTACTGTACCTCCTCTTTCTATACAGTCCGTGTGAAGAACACAGCCTGTGGTAAGAATTGGGAG
>PVKC010040406.1:0-12302 GCA_004027635.1 Crocidura indochinensis | reverse complement strand
CCCCCCCCCCAAAAAAAAAGGAATTCTGGGTCTTGGGCTGGAGTGATAGCATAGCAGGGAAGCTTTGCCTTACATGTGTTGTGGACAGCCCAGGTTCAATCCCCTGATCCCATATGGTTCCTCAAGTCTGCCAGAGAGATTATCTTCTGAGTGCAGAGCCAGGAGTAACCCCTAAAAGCTAATGAGTATAAACAAAAAACGAACCAAAAAAAAGTATCAATCTTAGTCTTTCCCTTTGATGGCCACTGTCTCATTATCTGCATAGTGCTCAGGGCAGCAGAGATGGCTGCTGCTGGGGATAGCTGGTCTCCGGAAAGCCAAGGAAATCACAGGCACCTACCTGTCCAACACCACCAAGTCAGTCGCCGTTTCTGCATTACTTTTCAGGATTCTCTCCAGTTTCTGAATTTTTTCTCCCAACTCCTCAGGATCACATTTCCCATTTAAAATGGAAGCAGTTAGTCCCAAAATCCGGGGACATAATGGACAGTTTTCACAGAGCTAACATAACAAAAGACAGGGACAGTGAGCAACCATACTTCATAAGGCCACACAGACTTCATAACCACACAGACATCATCACATTAAAATGTCAGAGCTACAAATGTGTGTACTTAAATCAGGCTTATGCAATGACTACCACTTGCTGCATATCCTGAGGACACATTTAAAATGACATGACAGGCCCAGATGTAGGGCAGTTGCCTTGCACACAGGTGACCTGAATTCAATCCCCGTCAGCCCCTATAGTCCCCTGAGCCCACTAGGATTCCTGAGTGCTGAGCAAGGAGGACCCCTTAGCATCATTTTGGTGTGGCCCCAAAACCCAAATAAAATAAAATGCCATGAAAGATCAAATGCTTCGTGTAGTCAGAGTATGTTGTTGTTTGTTTGCTTTGGTTTGGTTTCTAGGTCACAACCAGCGGTGCTCAGGGGTTACTCCTGGCAGACACAAAGGACCATAGGGGATGCCAGGATTTGAACCATCGTCCATCCTGGGTCAGCTGCAAATACAAGTACAAGGCAAATGCCCTATTGCTGTGCTATCTCTCTGTCTCCAGAGTATATTTTAAGATGTACTGTAGGTTTAGATTATCTATTTCCTAAACTGTATCTATTACACATTCATTCAGTAGTACAGATTTCAATGAACATTAGCTTAAGAGTAATTCGTTCATCCACTTGAACCACAGTTCCAAAACTGGTAATGAACGTGGCTTTTAATTTATATATGTATATTATCTATATATGTATATATATGTATATATTATATATGTATATGTTTGATTTATATATGTATATATACGCATACATATACACATACATACCGGTATATATATACACACACACACATAAAACCTGCTCATACTAGATTAAAAATATTGTTTAATTTACCTTCATAATTTCTCGGTAGGGATGGTCTAAGATTGCAAGATGACACTCATCAAACATCAGGAGATTAATGTCTGAGAGTGAAAAGTAACCATTTTTCAACACGTTCAAGGCGATGTAACAAGTCATAACGAGAACCTATAAGAAAAACCTGCATTAGCTCTAAACAAGCCATTATTCACTGGCCCAAATCCATTTAGACAAATGCTTCATGGGCAACCCATACCCCTGGATCCGGGAGCAGAAACAGGACAACACAGAGACAGATTCTGAGAAAGAAAACCCTCAGTGACAAGCCAGAGAGAGAACTTAACAGGCTGGGAAGCAGGCCACTCTTTCTTCTGTTGACCTGCCACAATTCTCTAGAGAAAGACACACTGACTATCCTATTTTTTTTAATAGTTTCTGGCTTATTTGGGATATATGGGCTTCACTCAACCCTCACATGAGCCACATCTTTGAACAGCATGTAGCAAGTCAGTTATAGGAGACCACAGGCACGCCCCTGGGTGCCCCCAATGCCAACACACAGAAGGCTGTCCTGGTGCTAGAGACACCTGTTGGAGACAGACCCAACGTTCTCAACCAAGAAAATTCGTCAGGAAGTCTAAGACCTAACTCAGCGGTCCATGTTCTGAACATAGTTGGAAATGGGTGGTCATGGGAACTGGTTTGCAAGCAAGTGAAGTACATGACTAGGTTGTGTCTTTTCTAGGAAGTAAGAGTCAAAGCAAATCAGTACTGACTATTTGGTTCTAATAGAAGATTTTAAAGTGTGTGTGTGTGTGTGTGTGCATGTGTGCATGCACGTGCATGTGTGTGTGTGTGTGTGTGTGTGTGAGAGAGAGAGAGAGAGAGAGAGAAAGTGAGCGAGAGAGAGAAAGAAGTAATTCAAAACAGCTGGCTTGCATCTAGCTTCTAGACTGATTAAGTACAACAAAGTTGACATTTTTGTTTTCTTGTTTCTTGTTTTGGTTTTGGGGCCATACCTAGCAGTTCTCAGGGCTTACTCTTAGCTCTGTGCTCAGAAATTACTCCTGGCAGTGCACAGGAGACCAGTTGGGATGTCAGGGATAGAACCCGAGTCAGCCACCTACAAGGCAAATGCCCTCCCAGCTGTGCTATGGCGTTAGCCCCCAAAGTTGACCTTTTAAATCAAACTAAAGGCTCCAGGGCATGTTAGAAATCAAGCTGAGCAAATCCCATTCTGAGGAATTTCTCAAAAGAAACTTCTCATCCAGCCTTACTTGGTGCTTGTTAAACTCTTGGTTCCATTTCTCCTTTGTCCAAGAAGCACTTCCATCGAGGTCCGAGTATTCGCCCACCTTGAGATCAGAGTGAGTCCTGAATGCCGACGCCTGCTGGGGTACCTGGTTTGCTGAGCACAGAGACAAGGTACCGGGTAAGGAAAGAGCGAACATTCAGGAGGTGGCTCTTTCATCACCAAAGGATTATTCAAGCTGAGTCACTGAACTCCTGAGTGCCAGCTGAAAACTAGAGTCCCAACATGACACCCAATCATCTTCCTGTCACTCGGAGAGAAGCTCCTCCCAATGCCCCCTTCCTTTGGCTGCTTTTCTCCAACCCAAGAATTTATAGCTCCTTAGGCAGGATCAGCAACTAGCCCAGACCCACCCTCCTTTTTTTTGCCAATAAACTTCCGTTCCCCAGGAAGAAGTGAAGCACCTTCCTCACCCCAGAGTTCCCAGATTGAGCTAAATTGAAGAGCCCAGAGAGGAGTGAGTCCTATGAGTGCCCCTTTAGGACATGCTCAGACACACAAAAACACACCAGATACAAATATACAGAGATGTACCAAACACAAACAAAGATACAAACACAGACCACATACCTACAAACACATACAGAGACACACATCACACACACAAGCACAGACACATATATACACAGACACACACACCACACATATGCAAACAGACAGGCTCACTCACACATATACCAGATTGCAAAACCTTTTTCCCTAGTGTTTTCTTAACCATCTTGCTTGCTTGCCTTTTTTTTTTTTTTTTTTTTTTTTTGGTTTTTGGTTTTGGGCCACACCCGGCAGTACTCAGGGGTTACTCCTGGCTACCTGCTCAGAAATAGCTACTGGCAGGCACGGGGGACCATATGGGACGCCAGGATTTGAGCCAACCACCTTAGGTCCTGGATCAGTTGCTTGTAAGGCAAACACCGCTGTGCTATTTCTCCAGCCCCACTTGCTTTCTACAACTAGCAATGCAACAGTCATAAAGAATTACTTCATTATCACTTAATTAACCAATACCATCTGATAAACACTCTGTAGCTAAACATCAAGGAAGGAAAGAAAAAAAGAGAGAAATAAAACTATTCTCACTATTTGGATTAGACTATATTCCAAACGGAATTCATAAGCCAGAATGAAAAGCAATTGCCAGGGGGCCGGGCGGTGGCGCTGGAGATAAGGTGCCTGCACTAACCTAGGACGGACCGCGGTTCGATCCCCCGGTTCCCCATATGGTCCCCTGTGCCTGCCAGGAGCGACTTCTGATCGAATAGCCAGGAGTAACCCCCGAGCGTCACCGGGTGTGGCCCAAAAACCAAAAAAAAAAAAAGAAAAGCAATTGCCCTGAAGAGAGAAAAACTGAAGTATATATAAGACCTAGCGGGGGGAAAAAAAGCTGGCTCACATTTGGAAGAAACACAAATCAAGTTGTGAGGGGCACAACAAAAGGATTGTTTCTGCTCACAAAAGCTCCAGCAGGCAATGTCTTTCACCTGTTTAATACCCACTGAGGAAAAAAAAATCTGCTTCATCATCAAAGTGCCTCCCGTTTACTCCCAATGAGCAGAATAAAGCGATTTTGTGTTACCAGAGTTGACCAAAAACACCGTCCTTTTCCCATTGTCCTGGCAGTCTCCCCGGATCCGGTAAGACAGCTCCTTGGTGAGTAGCACTGCGATGAAAGTCTTCCCTGAGCCAGTGTTCAAGCAGACGATGGTGTTATGGTCCAGAGCTGCTTCGAGCAGTTCCACCTGGAAACACAGTAGGGGAGAGATGATGTGTCTCTTTAGCTCTAGTGCTAACAAGGGGTGGGCCCAAAATGATAGCACAGCAGGGAGGGCATATGCCTTACATCTGCTGCCAAGCCAGATTAGGTACCCAGCCACCCACAGCCCCCCTTCATCTCTCCCCCGCTCAATCAGGAGTGATTGCTGAGGGCAGGACAAAGCCCTGAGTGCTACTAGGTGTGGCCCAAAACAAAAACCAAATATATATATAGAGAGAGAACAATCAATTTCATTAGCTTTCTGGAAATGTCACAATTTTCTAAACATATTTCATGCATAAATTTATCATTTTATGTCTCCAGGGAATAATAAGCAACGTTAAAAATGCCTGTTATGGGGTCAGAGATATGTTACAGAGATTTGGGTTTGGTCCCTGGCACCACAAATGGTCCCCTGAGCACAGTCAGGAGTAAATCCTGGGCATTGTCAGGTATGGTCCCAAAACAAAATTCCAAAAATTATTTTCATATTTTATTATTTTGGTTTGGGGGAGGGTCCACAACTGGTACTCCTGGATCTACACTCAGGGATACTCCTGGTGGAAACAAGGGAATCATGTGGGGGGCCAGGGATCAAACCTGGGTTGAATGACTGAAAGGCAAATACACCCCACTGAGCTCTGGCTCCAGTCCAAAAAATAATTTTTTTCTTTCTTTTTTTTTTTTTGCATTTGTTTTTGGGTCATTCCCAGTGATGCTCAGGGGTTATTCCTAGCTATGGGCTCCTGGCCAGGGGACTATATACGACTATATATGGATGCCAGGGATCAAACCTGACTTTGGATCAAGGTCTATCTTGGATCAGCTACATGCAAGGAAAACGCCCTACCACTGTGCTAATGCTCCAGCCCCTCCCCCAAAATATACGTTTTTGTTTTTCGTTTTTTTTGGTTTTTTTTTTTTGGGGGGGTCACACCCAGCAGTGCTCAGGGGTCACTCCTGGCTCCGTGCTCAGAAATTGCTCCTGGCAGGCACGGGGGACCATATGGGGCACCGGGATTCGAACCAATGACCTTTTGCATGAAAGGCAAACACCTTACCTCCATGCTATCTCCTGGGCCCCCCAAAATATACATTTTAATAAGAAAACTATCTGTTATACATAGTTGTGCTGTATAAATCTATGCTAAAATACATCTACAAATTCTTTAAGAATTATTTTTCTACAGACAGAAAACTTTACTAGAAAGACTAAAGTTATAGAAATAGTGGCTCTACCAATTCATGTTATACAACCCAATATCAAGTTCTACCAGCTCATGAGGACAAACATACTTAAATAGGGGAGGGAGGGCACTTCACATTACACACACTCACCCCCACACACACACACACAAGTGCACGAACGCATACGCACACAAAATCAAACCAATTATCCAGCAGATGTTAGAAAAGGCCTATTACGAGCCAGTGTTTTAAATGAAGAAAATTAATCAGAGGAGGAAAGTAAGCTTCAAGAGGTAAATGAGTTTTCTATCAGTTGTGTCAACTCTATGCTAATTTCTTCCCTTTTCTTGCCAATGCATCCGTTATTAGCGTCCTCATTAGTACCTGATATTTTCTTGGCGTGTAAATGTTATCAGGAATAGCTTCTTGTTGCCATGGCAATCCAAAGAAAGGACCCATGGGGGAGGAAGCGGGGGTCATGAGCTGCAGAGCCGCCATGCTGAGGGGTTTGCAAAGCAGAGCTTTTCACTCATCCAGTGTTTTTCTCATTGCGTTTCTGCTCTAGCACAGCTTACTACAAAAGGAAAAAAGAAGACCATTACACGACCATGCAGGGTTCAAGACAAAGGAGGCACAAAGAGGGGAGAAATGTTAGAGTATCATTCCAACAGGCCTTTCCAAACACCTACTATAATTACTTTAGTTTTTTCTTTTAAGTCATGGGTCAGGCATTTGGTACTCTTCAATTCAGTTTTCTATATGTAGAAACTCAGTCAAAAATAATTTTAAATTAGACACCACACATGTATTTATTACTGCATTTGTACTGAATGATTAGAAAAGAGCTTTGAAGTTTATTAATAAAAATAATCAACCCAGGGGCCCGGGAGATAGCATGGAGGTAAGGCGTTTGCCTTTCATGCTAAAGGTCATCGGTTCGAATCCTGGTGCCCCATATGGTCCCCCGTGCCTGCCAGGAGCAATTTCTGAGCATGGAGCCAGGAGTAACCCCTGAGCGCTGCTGGGTGTGACCCAAAAACTAAAAAAAAAAAAAAAAAAGTCAACCCAATAAATTACGGTATATCATGAGATATTTTAGAGATGTATCTACTATAAATACTTAAAATAATAATAACCATAACATACGTTTAAAGAGATTGGGCACAGTATGCCTTTTAAAAATGTATCCATATGGGGCCTGGGAGATAGCATGGAGGTAAGGCGTTTGCCTTTCATGCAAAAGGTCATCGGTTCAAATCCCGGTGCCCCTTATGGTCCCCTGTGCCTGCCAGGAGCAATTTCTGAGCATGGAGCCAGGAGGAACCCCTGAGCACTGCCGGGTGTGACCCCCCCCCAAAAAAAAACAAACAAACAAAAAAATGTATCCATATATAATATAGAAATACATCTATATAAAAACAAACTTTTTCCCAACACTTTGTAACTTCTCTAAGCAGATAATCAGAATATTGCTCTTGCTCAGAAAATCAGAATATGTAGAGAAAAAGGAACTGGTGAGATAGAAAAGAGGGTAAGGTGCTGGTCTTGCATGTACCCGACCTAGGGTTCAATCTCTGGCATCCCATCTGGTCCCCCAAGCATTGCCAGAGTGATGATTTCTGAGTGCAGAGCCGAGAGTAATCCCTGAGCATCATCGCTGAGTGTGGCCCAAAACCACGGAAGAAAAATATACAAGTTGGAAATGCATTAGGCACAGTGCCTGTCCTTTGTCCTGTCCATACTAAAGATTCAACCCTGAGCCCTCCAAATATTTTATCACTTGCTCCAAGACTATAAAACACAGGTCTTTTCTCATCTGCTGACCTCCCCCAACAACTGAAATGTGCTTCTATACAGTTCCAGGGACAGGCCCTAGTGGAACAGAAATACAACACTCAGGAAAGTGGGAACCTGGTTGGGGTTCCCAGTCCCGTCTGTACTTCACATGCCCTTCACAGGGAGAAAGAGGATTCAGAACATCAAATGATGCAGACAGGCCACACTACAAAGACCGTATCTTCTCTAATTCTGGAGTGTCCAGAACAAGAATGGGCTCTGTGGGCCAAGCAGGGAGGCTGGCTCAGTGCAGCTGGTCACCCCAACTGGGCAGGAAGAGCCCCGTTCTCTTTTCCCTACCAGAGTGTCCAACACTCCAACTGGTTCAGCTTGGAACCACAGAACAAACCAGTGAGTTTGCTCTCTACATCAGACAAGGCTACTGCACCTTGTCTGATAAGAAACCTCTGAGTAAATCCTCTGCTCTATGAAGGGACACCCAAGATTCTGGGTTTAGAGTCACTGAGAACAGAAGTTAGACTCCCAACAAAACCAGGAGCCCCGAGAACAGCTTGGAGCCAAGGGCCTCTGTGGGAAATAAACAAGGGGGGAAATGGAGGGAGGGAGCCAGCAGGGCATTCCAGAGTCCTCCAGGAAAACCCACCAACCTGGCAACTGAAACCTCCAGGCAGTCCCTCGCTCACTGTCTTCCTCATTTTCTTGCCCCACACACATTCCCAGACTCGCGGACGGACACAGCACACATATGCTGCCTGACAAGATATGTGTCTCATTCTTTGCGGTTAGATGGCTGGAACCATACATAGTGACATAGTTCCAATAAATGGCCAGTGACTGGCACCGCACATTCACCACACAGATCCGCAGGGAAACGTGCAGAGATGGGGAGTATGAAATATCCTAAAACATTTATTTCCGCCTGGCCAGGAACAAACCGCCCAGCCCACAGCAAAGTGCAGGAGGAAAAAGGGAGACAGAGAAGGAGATAAAAAACGGATATAGAGACAGTGACCTGTGACAGTAAGGTGACCTGTCCAGCTACATCTCCCATAAGCTGCGATGTGTAAGTTCCTTTTCATTGATTTTGTTGGAGTAACTGGTTTTCATTCTATTCTTCCTTGCTTTGCTAGAAATATGTCTAGATTGATCCCTCACCCTACCTATTCTCTTCCCAATAAAGACCTCAAGTCTCAGGGAAAAACTACTTGAGGCTTTCCACAACTAGTTGTTCAGCCTGCTAGTATCTATTGTTAGATGTGGAAGGCTTGTGGTGGAATTTTCCTGAACCTGTTTTATTCCCCTCATTCTGTGTGGAATATCTCCTGTGTCAGCATTTGCTCCCAGACCCACATTTCCCCAATCCACTTCACATTTAATACACAGTGGCCAGTGTGACACACTTTCTAGTTAAAGCAAAGCAAAACTAAAGTGAAAAATTCACCACATAATGCAATAATGTGAACAAAGAAAGGCTCTCTTTTATTTTTTTTGGCCAGTGTTCACTCTCTCTCTCTGGCATGGTAAAATTGCTCACCCACTTTCTTAATTTGACCCTAGTAAAAGAATCCCATATCCCGTTGAGAGAGCAAGTTTCAGAGTTTCACAGATGAGCTAGGGGGTGTGTGCTGGGGGGGTGGGGCACAGCTGCCTGGATGGAACCAGACAAGCAACATTCAGGAAGGAGACTGCCGAGGCTGTTTCCCCACCGCCTGCATGTGGACACCCTTCCAGGTGATGTGGTGAGGCTCCGCCAACCCTCGCTGCCCCTTTCACACAGACACACATCACAGCTTTACCGTTTTGATGTGCGCCATCTCGGTGCTGCTGCTGCCTGAACTGCCTTTGGACATTGCGACAGCAGCTTATTGACAACCCACAGCCAGCTTCTGCTCTAAAAACAAAGGCAGAACAGCCACGTTTAGGATCTCGGTACTTCCAGGGACTAGAAACACATCTACAAGAGGACCCCGTGTGAGCACGCAGGGCGAAATAAAAAGGCCATTATTTTGCGTTACATGGTGAACAAAAAGGGACACTGAGTTCTGGTGGGTCCTAAGTCTTACTCTTTCTAAAACAAAGAACAAGAGCCCATGTGCATTGCCGCTAGAGAGCTAGGCAAAGAGAAAGTTAGAGCCAAGGCTGAGAGGGCTGCAGAGTGAATGTGAAGAAATCACACAAAGTAAATCAGTCTGAAGTTAGTGACTAAAAACCAAAAATGGGGTGGGGGTGAGGGGTAGCTAAATGTGTGTTGTTTCCAGTGTTCACATAAGGGCCATCAGGAAATGAATTTGACTGAAAACTCCCAATCCCCTGGGTCTAGTCTGCAGTATGTGTATGAAATCTATGTAGAATTTTCATTTCCCCAAATGAAATTAAAACAAAGCAAAACAAACTCAAAGAATATTCTCTACAATAAACTCATATACAAAGATCATTTCTAGGTAAAAGAATAAATACTTTTGCTGTGTTTATTTTTAGGGGGAAGCCACACCTCATGGTGCTCTGGGGTTACTCCTGGCAGGCTAGGGGGACTCTATGGGATGCTGGGGATCGAACCCTGATCAGCGGTGTGCAAGGCAAACACCCTCCCCGCTGTGCTATCACTCCAGCCCCTCCGTAACTAGTTTAATACTGTCAACACTGTAAAGAAGTTGGAATCGGAAGGGCAGGCAGTTCTCCTAGAATAGAGCATAAATAAAAAACAAGCAAGGAAGAATGTGACACAGTCAGAATGTTGCGCTGTAGCAGATCTAACTCTGGATTCCCTTTTGTGCACACAACCCTTTTTGGAGTCTGACCCAGGGGAGCACGGGAAAGCCTGGGAATGCAGGTGGGACCCCAGAAGCATCCTGCTGTTCCGGGGCCTGCTCAGTGCCCCTGATCTAGTGCACATGCTGCCTGGTGCTGCCTAAAGGCAAGGAGTGCATGCAAGGCTCGGCCCTACTATTCACCACTGCATCAGTCCTAGAGTGGGAAGAAGGGCCCATGTGTGTGAGCTTTCTTTCCGGACACAGTCTGTTCTTCTACAGAGTTAAAAAAAGATGGGGCCACCCTATCACCACTAAGATGTTCATTGTGGACATATTTACCTCAAACTGCTGATTCTGAGTTCTGTCAGTGTCCAAGTCTGTTTTAATTCATACCCTAGGTAACCTAAAAACAGAGAGAATATTTTAGAACACACAGACACATTCATTAAGAAGTTTTCAACTTTACATGTTCAGATTTATGAGGCCAGAGCAATAGTCCATCGGGGAGGACATTTGCCTTGCACATATCCAACCTTGGTTCAATCCCTGAAACCCTACTGGGACCTCCCAAGCACCACCAGGAGTGATCCCTGAGTTCAGAGCCAGGAATAAGCCCTAAGGACTACCAGGTATGGTTCAAAAAATATTTGTTTTGATATTTTGATATTTAACTTATCAAATTAAGTAAGATCCACAACAGATTGTTTATCTCCTGCAAAGAGAAATGAACATGACTGTAAGTACTGCCCTTAACCATCATAGCCATTAAGTTCCAATCACAAGTATTTTGAAAAGTTGGTAGTGCAACCCAATTAGATGGGAACATGGATATGTTCACCCAGGAAGGTCTGCGTGAAAAACCAGTTATGGTTGTGGGCAGCCAGGTGCCCTCCTGCCCACCCGAGGGTCCAGCAGCTTCCTTGCTTTAACTCTGTTCTCATGTCTCCAGGGCTGAATTGGAAGATTTGGATTTAACACAACACTCAAGTGGGCAGTGCCTGTTAGGCCACACTCCACTCTGCATTCTTTCCGGATTCATACTCACCTCTTCTCCAGGAATCTTATCAGCAAAATCACCAGACAAGAGTCATTTCAAAATCAAAAGTGGTTTCACTAAGATCAAAGTATTGCAAGCAAGATATTTCCACTGGGCAATTCAAGAATAGGATATGCTTTACTGCAAAGTTGACCCATTGAGACAGAACTAATTTTACAGGGTGGGGGACATATAGGTGGTTGGTCCCCGAATTTTGCTGATCACCAGCAACACCGCCATGTCAAACATGCAGACTCCTGTTCGACTAACCCTTGGTCCTTTTATAGAAACCCATCAGCTTAATTCCCTCTCACTTGCCAGCCGACCCTTTTACACAAAACCTTGGAACAACCAAGAACTAAGATTCCAGGGCTGATGTCGGAAAGCAGCTGAGAGCAACTGAGGGCATATAGCTTCTCAAAGGACAACTTAAATCTCCAGACCCCTCATGTCCCTAGGTTTCACACAACCCCACCCTATGAACAGTCTGGGTCTTGTTGTCCAGATTTCACCCCTGCTCTTGCAAAGCACAAATACACAGTTATCATCCGGTGAGTCCCATAGTGACCAAAAGACAAGAAAACACACTCAAGATTGAGGGTCTGTCAAAGGCATGGTGAGGTCCCTACCAGGCTAGCAGGGAGAGAGAACTTAAGAGCATCTGAAGATGCTAATGAGCACATGAGAGTCAATACAGCAATGGACCTACTAGAGGTCTGAGCGATAGAGGTACCCTTGGCTGCATGATGGAGGCCAGATCAGAGTTTTGCTCTCCCAGTTGAGAGCAAAGATAAGACTTCATCCCACTCCCTGACACCTGGTGCACAGGGTTTACTCCTAACGTTGAGATGCCTAAGCAGCAAGGCACACAAGGCCCAATTCCCCAGTTTCTTCTACGAGATAAGTTGAATGTGCCTCCTGACTCTGAACCATCCATCAATCCAAAGGATGCTAGAGCATCAAACAGTTTGTCCAGACACAGGATACAGAGGGTTGTTATGGTAACTGAGGGGGGTGTCCAGGCAGCTTCGTTCCTGATTGGTCCTTTTCAAATCTCACCCACTTAAGAAGTAGCCAATTAACAAGGGAGCTGGCAAGCCACAATGC
>PVKC010040405.1:0-12352 GCA_004027635.1 Crocidura indochinensis | reverse complement strand
TCAGAGGGAGAGAGACAGACACAGAATGGTCTCACTCATCTGTGGGTTTTGAGAAAAATAAAAGACATTTGTGCAATGACTCTCAGAGAAAAAAAGAGAAGAGGGTTGGAAGGTCCAGCTCATGACATGAAGTTCATCACAGAGAGTGATGGGTGCAGTTAGAGAAATAATTACACTGAGACCCAAATGTGTAACCAAATAACAAAATGTGACAGAATGAGGAAAGTAGAAAGCCTGTCTAGAGTATCGGCCAAGGTGGGGTGGAGAGGAGGGAAACTTGGGACATTGGTGATGGGAAAGTTGCTCTGGTGAAGGTTTTTTTTATTAAAAAATAAAAATAAATTAGAGAAAGGAGTGCTCATGACAATGGTTGGTATAAGCCAAAGAAACATGCCAGAACACAGTTCTTGAAACTTAACAATGAATAACTTTGTTGAAACTTAACAATTAATAACTTTGTAAATCACAAAGTGCCTTAATACATTTTAAACTAAAAAATGAGCAGAGGAAAATAAATTTGTTTTGATAATTTTACTAGGACAGAGACACATCATACATGAAGGTTTATTTTTAGAAGCCATTTCAAAACCTAATCTAATAAAATTATTCTTTTAAGAGCATTTCTCTTAGAGATCCCTCTGAGTTCCTTGAGCTCTTAAACCTTTATCTTTATCTTTACAACTCAAGTGGTACAGCAGGTCAAGGTTTAGTGGAACTGTCATGTGTCCATGAAGTGGTACCTCATGAATTGACAAAGCATGTGATCTGGGCTTTGATATGGGAGGTATTTGTAGACTAGAGCTACGTGGATGTTGTGAGCATTTGGATAAACTGCAGAGATGATATTATCCATGCTTGGTGGAGCTAGTTTCTGAAAACTGCATAACCTACAATTTAGAAATGAATTATAATTGATGTCACCATAATTATGTTTGTGTACAATCATCTCTAACTTATTTGCTCATGCAAAAAACATTTTCGAAGTAATGCATGTGTTCCAAAAACATCACTAATGTCTAAAGGGCCCAGAGAGATAGTTTCTATATCCCTGAGGTTTGTGTTCTGGTGAAAATGTTTTCATTGTGATGTGGAGGAACACCATTGTGTTGAATTCTACAATGTCCACAGAGGACCATGGAGACTCAGGGAAGGATATGGAAAGTGAATGTTAATTCATCAGGATAGACTTAAGACCTCAGACAGGAGCCAAGTAAAAGTGCTACTTACATTTCTGGACCACAGTAACATTCACCATTGACATTTTTCACACCCTGTGAATTTCCTGGAGCTAGCCTGCAGCAAGTCACTTCCTAAACCCTGTACACCCACTCTGTGGCTTTGCTACCCTTTCCACCTTCACTATTATTCTCTGTGTCTGTGGCCACAAGTTGGATTAGGAAATTGTCTCTTATGATCATCATTGTGTAGACTGATCCGATAGCTGGCCCAACCTAACATACTTGAGTCCCCCATGAACAAGTTTAGAATGTCCCTTTCTTTTGGAGGTGTGTTGGGCCACAACCAATAGTTCTCAGGGGTTACTCCTGACTCTGCAGTTAGAAATCCTTCCTGGCTGTCTCAGGGGACCATACAGGATGATGGTGATCTAATTCGGGTCAGTCCTGCGTCAGCTGAGATGCAGGCAAAAGCCCCATTGTTATACTATAACCCTGGCCCTAGAATGTCCCTTTTTTAGTTGAGTAATTAAACTGTGTCACAGAAACTGCTGGCTCTGCACATTTCTGTCTATTCATGGCCCAGAGAAGGTCCCAAGCCTAGTGAGCTCCCTTTGGTTCTAACTTCAGCTGTGGAGTTCACCTCAGGTCTTCTAGAGAATAAGAGCTCTCTGTCAGGGCTGATCTCTAAGTTCTGTCATGGGTGAAGACTTCCGGTGAGCTTGCCATAAGTTGAACCTGGTGCATCTTTCCTTACCTTGAAGTGCATACAAGTCAAGCTTCTCTGTATGTGACCATGAGAGCTTCCTTGGACAACAGAGTCAAACTTTTGTAGAGTAGGAATTTGTAACATGCAAAAGAACAAAGTATTGCAGTGCTGTGGAGGATGACATAGCCTGAGCTAATCAGGAAGACCTAAGCTCGCTTGGCTACAACAGCAAGAATTGCTGTCATAGACCCATATTCAGGAATTTTGAATTGAGTCCCAAAACAAGTTTCAAGAATAAAATGCATATGAGACCTCAGCTGAGAGTGTTAAGAAAAATTACAAGACTAAAAAAAAAAAAAACAAGGAAAAAGATAAAGGAACTGTTAACGTGTGATCTGATGCTACAATGTATAGAAAACGAGCAGACCAAAAATAGAAACAAAGACAGAGAACAGTTATGTGTACTGTTCAATTAATTGGCAAATTTGGAATTGATTTGCTTTCTAATCAGACATATTCAACTTGGTCTATTCCCAATCAAAAACAAAATATCACTTAGTATTATGATTTAGTTAGTAAGACAAAAAGAGGGGCCCTAAAAGGAGGTGCGATATTTACCTTATTTGTAGCCAACCCCAGTTCAAATTTCCACATATAGTCTATCTTCTGAGTTTCATCAAAGATCACTCTTGAACACAGAGCCAGAAATAGCCCCTTAGCACTGTTAAAGGAGAAAATGATGGAGAAAGAGAGGGAGAGTCATTGAGAGGAAGGAAGAAAGGAAGGGAGATAGGAAGAAATGAATGAAGGAAGGAAAGAAGGAAGACACAAAGGAAAATAAAATAATTGAAAAATGAGAGTCAGCTATAAGTCAAACATGGATAGAATATATGATAGATGATAAAATATGGATAGAGAGTGGATAGAATGTCTCAAAGCAAACGAAGAAAGGAAAACTTTCATGTCCGATATGTAGAACATACACGAACTAAAGTGAAGCACACTGTGTGTCCAAATGAAATAAGAAAGGTTTCAAAGACTTCTGCTCAGTCAAAACATAACCCTGGTGAAAGTGAAATTCTTGTGCCTGACACTTGTGATCAAAGTCAATCTGCAATGACTAGAACACATGGAACAAAAAGTTATTCCACTGTTAAATCATCTTGTGATAATCCTACAGTTGTTGCTGAGACTCTTGGAATTAACAGTCAAGAAGAATCTGAACCTCAAGGTCCCATGAGCCCTCTTGACAATGAACTCTACCACTGTCAAGAAGGAAGTGACAAGCAATCTTTTGAAAAATCTACACGGTACAGTGAAGATACTTCAAGATTTTCAGATTCTATTCCAAACCCTCCTCAAGAAGAAGTGACATCTCGGGAGTCATCTCCTGTGTTTGGAGCTACCTGTAATGTGAAAAATGGTTTAGGTTTGAATATAAGTTTGTCCCCTTCTCTTCTAGAGACTGAGAAAAAAACTCATTTGAGAATAGCACCTTTCAGCAATACTTTTAATTCTAGATCAGAGAAAGCTAGATCAAAATCTGAAGATGCTGCCCTTGTCATACATCATAATATTGAGTCTGAAGTGAGCAAAATGATTAGTCAGTCATCTTCTAATAAGCATATGCTTACAAATAAAAAAGCTGGTGAGCCCATCGGTGAACAAAAGAGTACAGATCATATCAAAGATGCTATTATTGATAAAGATAAACATTTAGTGTCCCAGAAATCATTGGGAGGCAAAACATCTAAAAGGAAGAAAACTGAGGAAGAAAGTGAAGATGAAGTAAACTTCCCCCAAGCCTCTGTTGACAAAGAAAATGCTTTCCCCTTTCCAATGGATAGTCATTGTACCGGATATGAAGACTATATGATGGAAAAACCTCTGGATCTGTCAGACCGATTTTCAGCTGTTCAAGAGAAAGAAAAAGAAAAAAGTCAAGTAAGGGAGTCCACTATAACTTGATTAAGGCAATTAAATCTTTATGAGACTTTAAAGCCCACTTCAAAAGGCTCTTCCTTAAACCGAAAGGCCCTGTGTAGGAGCTCTTTGTCAACTGAAGATTCCTCAGAAGAAGAGCATGTTTACAGGACGGCATCCTTCAGTCCCTGAATAAATCTCCAGATAGTAAAACACCATTACAAGTAAAGGAAGAAAACCCCGTTTTTAAGATCCCTCTTCGTTCAAGTGAAAGTTTGGAAACAGAGAGTCTTTTGGATGACATGAAGGGTGCTGGATCTCATGAGCCAAGTAAAAAAAAAGATCAGCTCATGGAGCATGTGAACTTACATCAGTTCTTCAGTTAAATCCTTGTAGAATTGCTAAAATACAGTCTCTACAGAACAGCCAAGATATATGCTTAGAAAATAACTAATGGAGTATAGATCCAGGAGCAGACCTTTCTCAGTATAAAATGGATATTACTGTAATAGATACAAAGGATGGAAGTCAGTCAAAATTAGCAGGGGGAGAGACTGTGGACGTGGACTGTACATTGGTTAGTGAAACTGTGCTTTTAAGGATGACGAAACAAGAACAAAAGAGAGAAAAATGTCTAGATGGAGAAAGAACAATGAATGATAGTTTAGAAGATATGTTTGATCGAACAACACATGAAGAATATGAATCCTATTTGCCTGGTAGCTTCCCACAAGAAGCAGGTGAAGACGAAGAAACCAAATGGTCATGGTGATAAACAAGATAAAATCAAACAGAAAGCATTAGCGGAGCCATATTTTAAGGATAATGAAAGAGAGAATGGCATACAAAATTTTCCTCATATTGAGGTAGTTCGGAAAAAGGAAGAGAGAAGAAAATTGCTTGGACATACATGTAAGGAATGTGAAATTTACTATGCAGATTTCCCAGCAGAAGAAAGAGAAAAGAAGTTGGCTTCCTGTTCTAGACATTGATTCCGATATATTCCTCCTAACACTCCAGAGAATTTCTGGGAAGTTGGTTTTCCTTCTACTCAGACTTGTATGGAAAGAGGTTACATTAAGGAGGATCTTGATCCTTGTCCCCGTCCAAAGAGATGGCAGCCTTACAATGCAATATTTTCACCAAAAGGCAAGGAGCAGAAGATATAGATGTTCAAGCAAAAGCATACTGTCACAGGACAACTTTTTATTTCTTAGTTATTTATAGTTAAAATTGATGTCAAATGTTAAGTTTTTGATCTTTAAATTGATTTATAAATCATTTTTCTATTAAAAATGTTTTCAAGTGGCATTTACCTATCATACACACATCTATTTAAAAGGAAATTCTGTTTGTTATATTTTCTTGCTTTTGCACCTTTAAAAGAGGAAGGTGCTTTCATTTTGCACTCTAATTTAAGAGTTGTTTTTATACTTTATTTGTTAAAACTAATTACAATTTTGAAAATATAAAAAAAGAAAAAAAAAAGAATGTCTCAAAGCAAAAAATACCAATTTTTAACCAAATTTATTCTCATACATTCATTAAGAAAATTAATAAATG
Organism: Crocidura indochinensis; assembly: GCA_004027635.1. Taxonomy (NCBI): domain Eukaryota; kingdom Metazoa; phylum Chordata; class Mammalia; order Eulipotyphla; family Soricidae; genus Crocidura; species Crocidura indochinensis. The sequence continues at coordinate 6,982 of PVKC010040405.1, read as the reverse complement.
CTCTTTAGAAATGACAGAGCTTTAGAATTCTGGAATTGAACTGCACTTTCCAAACAAGTAGAAGCAAAGATAAGCAGATGGGAATACATTAAGCAGAGAAGCTTCTGCACCTCAAATGAAATAGTGCCCTGAATACAAGAGCCACCCACCATGTGGGAGACACTATTCACCCAATCCCCATCAGGTAAGGGACTAATATCCAAGATATACAGGACAATGACAGAACTTTACAAGAAAAAAAAAACATCTAATCCCATCAAAAAATGGGGAAAAGAAATGAACAGACACTTTGATAAAAAAAGAAATACAAATGGCCAAAAGGCACATGAAAAAATGCTCCTCATCACTGATCATCAGGGAGATGCAAATCAATACAACGATGAGATACCATCTCACACCACAGAGATTGGCACATATCACAAAGAATGAGAACAATCAGTGCTGGCAGGGATGTGGAGAGAAAGGAACTCTTATCCACTGCTGGTGGGAATGCCATCTAGTCCAACCTCTATGGAAAGCGAAATGGAGATTTCTCCAAAAACTGGAAATTGAGCTCTTTTCGACCCAGCTATTCCACTCCTAGGGATAGACCCCAGGAACAGAATATAATACAAAAACCCCTTCCTCACACCTATATTTATTGCAGTACTACTCACAATAGCCAGACTCTGGAAACAACCAAGATGCCCTTCAACAGACGAATGGCTAAAGAAACTGTGGTACATATACATAATGGAATATTATGCAGCCATCAGAAGAGATGAAGTCATGAAATTTTCCTATACATGGATGTACATGGAGTCTATCATGCTGAGTGAAAGAAGTCAAAGGGAGAGAGAGATGCAGAATAGTCTCACTCATCTATGAGTTTTGAGAAAAATAAAAGTCATTTTTGCAACAATCCTCAGAGACAATGAGAGGAGGGCTGGAACTTTCAGCTCACTTCATGAAGCTCACCACAAAGAGTGGTGAATGCAGTTATAGAAATAGCTACACTGAGAACTACCATAATCATGTGAATGAATGAGGAAACTGGAAAGTCTGTCTAGAGTACAGGTGGGAGTGGGATGGGATGGAGGGAGATTTGGGACATTGGTGGGGTGGGAATGTTGCACTAGTGAAGGGGGGTGTTCCTTACATGACTGAAACCTAATTACAATCATATTTGTAATCAAGATGCTTAAATAAAGAAAAAATAGTTTTAAAAAAAGAATTCTGGAATTGAAAGCATCCAGTTTTGTCAGCTACAGTAAATTCTTGTGCTTCTCTTTGTCATTGTTCAGAAAACCAGGTTGCCAATGTTGATATTCTCTCTTGGTAAGTTCTAAGAATATGATTTCATTTACTTGGCCTGATTTATTATATAATTTGCATGTAAAAACTACTTTTTTCTACTAATATTTGGCTTCTCTACTACCATATCCTCCTATATATCCTGAACCCCAATCAGGAAATCATTTTATTGCTTTCTATATGTTAAAATCATTATTTTAATTATTGCTTTCTATTTGGTAAATCATTTTGTAACATATTATTCTCTTGATTACATACTGTTTCATTTTGCTTGTGATAAGCATTATAAAGAACTTATTTGTTGTGAAAAGGATTTTGTAAGTATCTTTCTTTGTAGAGGGGCTCCCAAATATTGCTTGGGGGTTCCAGGGCCACTCTGGCCAGTAGTTCAGGGTTAGGGCCTGAGGTGCTGCTGATCACTACAGAGCTTCTGATGTTTTTCTCAGGTAAGAGCAATTTTGTTTTGATTTTTTAAAATCTTACAGTGCTGTGTCTCAAATTCAGGTTCTAACACATGCTAGGCCTGCATTCTATTACTGGAACATCTTGGGACATAGAGGAATTTGAGATTTCTCTTTGGGCTTCAGCAGAAGTACTTTATACCATGGTTCAAGGAAGTGTCCCAGTTCTTTGGGAACTATGTATTTACACAATAGTTCCCTATTTCCTAACGTAAACATGTCCTGGGATGTGGCAGCTGAAATAAACTTGGTTTACAAAGGTTTAATTGGTTTTGGGAAACATTAGTACAGCTTGACTAATGACTTACTTAAAGAACTTCCAGCTTAAATACTACTAATAAGAAGCTGATCTCTGACACAATTTGATGGCTATGAGTTTTTCTGAGGAATGTGGTCTGGCAAAGCCTTTCTGTTTAAACAATTATGCATTATTTGCCTTTTAAACCTCTTTGCAATGCCACTTGGAAGCTTGTAGAAAAATAAGAACTGTAAGTATATAGCATAATGAAAACATTTATAACCAAACATTGGGACTATATAACAGACTGTGAGAAGAATGTGCTACAGCTGGCATCATCCTTGCTTCTCTGGGACTTTTCAACTTTGAGAGTGCCATTTAAAATTGCCCTATTTTTAAATAAAGTAGGAAAGATTTACTGAACAACCTTTAGCATGACTGAAAAAGACTTGAGAGCAAAGACCCACACATTTGATTTTATCTGTACAGGTCTACAGAGTGAGAGGAATGCACCCTCCCTGACTAATTGCATGCTTTTCTTTCTACCACTGGAATCCAAGATGGACGGAAATTGCTTCCAGAGCTGAATTGCCACCATTAGAGTCCTCTATCAGCAGTTCACTTAACTGGCTTTCAGAGAAATCTTCAATGATAACCATTGACTTGGCTAATCCCCTTTTATTTTCTTCCCATGTTCGATCCCTGAAACATTCCAAATTCCATGCTTACAGTTATTTCAGCTGCTCTGTGGCATCTGATGTGGAACTCTGATATCAAACAGCATGATCCATACCTATGACTCTGGCATGCCAGCGTCCCCATTCTTTTTGCTTTATTTTGTTTTTGTCTTGGGTCACACTTGGCGGTGCTCAGGGGTTACTCCTGGCTCTGCACTCAGAAATCGATACTGGCAGGCTTGGGGGACCATATAAGATAATGGGAATTGAAAATCACTGTTGGTCCTTGGTCAGCTTACGTCCATGACAAATGCCCTGCCACTGTGCCATCTCTCCAGCCCTAGCTTCCCTATTCTTTGGTGCCCCCTACACAACCAAAGATCTTTGACTGTGCTCAAATAAAGTTTTAGAATATTTTTGAATTGACTAATGCGAAATAAAAAAGAACCTTTTAAAGTACAATTTCATTTAAGATAACTAGAAGTCTAAATATCTCTAAAGGTCAGAAAGAAATCTAATTAGAATAAAGCCCTAGATTTGTTAAAAAAAAAAAAAAGAAAAAGAAAAAAGAAAGTTTGCCAAACTGTTTAGTCTCATTGGTAAACACCCTTTGATTAATACATTCAGTATGCATTTAACAAATATTATATCATGTTACCACCACAAAATTTGTTTAAGGAAATCACTGAAATTTAAAATAAATATTAAATAAAAAACCTGACACTCCACTACAACTATGTGTCTGTTTCAACATAATCAATTAAGTTTTGCACAGAAAAAATATCCAGTATGTAGAAAATTAGAAGAAAATAAGCAAACATTAAGAGTGATTCTCATTATTAATGTGTATTTATATCTTAGATATTGCATTTCATATAATATTCACTAAGTATATATGTGTATATATAAGATACATTTTAGGGGCAATTTGGGGTTTACTCCTGGCTCTCTGCTCAGATATCATTCCTGGCATTGCTCAGGGGACCATATGGGAAACTGAAGATTTAAAATCTTTTCAACCTTATGCAAGGCAGTTCTCTTACTGCAATATCTATCTGGCCATATACTTTAAAATTTAGGATATTTACTATACTATGAACAAATATATATTCACATTTATGCTTCTATATTAAGATAAACAGAATATTTATTGATATGAGAGATAATTATTTCTAAAATATCCTGAACAATTTGTTGTAACTTTTCTGATATATTTGAAAATAATATTACCATTATTATTCATTACATGTAAATGAGAATAATTATTCTACAAAGTCATTTAGATTATTTGGGGCTACATAAAAGAAATAATTCAATGAGCTTGGCTTGAAATAAGTTTTATTTCAATTAAATAAATAAATAATAAAGAAATATATAATAAAATAAAACTTGAAATAAGTTTTATTTCAGTAATGCTGGTTTTTAAGACTGCATGTCTTATTGTTAATGTCATAATGTTACACTTGTACAAAATGTGTTAGCAAACTGTTGGCCTGGGATTATAAAATTTAGATGATCAAGAATTTGATAGCAGTGCGATTGAAGGGCTTGAATAGCAATAATAGGATGCTGGTGCAAGGTTTGGAACACATTCAGAGTAATACTATTGTAAAAAATATAATCAAATAAATATGTTGTTAAAACATATGCTATCACACTATGCCTATAACCAATACCTCCACCATAGTTCACTAATCCCCACAAATACCACCTGGTACCCAATCAAGTTCACTGATCCTCTCCTCTCTTACTCTGTGGAAGCTTTAATAATAGGTCAGATTCCAAGGGTTTGTTTTCTTTTGACTGAATTTCCTTACTTTGCTTCTTTATATTGTGCATACAAGATTACTTGACATCTGTGTTTTTCCTTCTGATATTTCATTTCGCATGACCTCTCCAGTCCCACTTCTGTTGTCACAAAAAGAAACTTTCAGAGGACTGGATTGTATATCATTGTACTTTGTATTTATATACAGTTTCTCCTATATTCACTTATCTGTCATCACCATTTATGAAATTTTCAAATATTGGCAACAGTGAATAAGATTCCTTGGCTTCACATTTTCATCAAGTATTTTGTTTCTCACTATATTTTTATTTGTATGTTTCTGATAATAAATGATAATGAACATTTTTATTTGCCTGCAGGCCATCTGGTAAAAGATCAGTTTAGCACTTCTGCCTAATATTTGTGGCTCTGCTTGGCATTTATGTTGTTATTTGTGAGTTTCTGATATACTGTTGGTATAGGCCCTTTTTTATATCTGTCTTTTGGAAATAATTTTCCCATTCAATAGGATGTCTTTTCACTTTAATGATAGTTTCTTTCTCAGTGTAGAAGCTTTGACGTTTAATGGAATTTATTATTTATTTTATTATCCCTTTGTCATTTAAGTTGGAGCCCCTAAGGTATAATGAATATATACTAGGAAGTGTTTTGTCTGTGTTTTCACAATGTATTTTATGGCTTTGAATCTAGCATCCAAGTCTTGAATTTATTTTCAATTAACTTTATGCATGTAGTTGAAAATACATTTGGGCTATCTAGTTTTCCCAACACTCTATTGGACAGACTTTCTTTGATCCTTGAACACCTCTCTAAAGCAAGTAGTAACAAAATAGTCAATATATTTTGTAATCATAGTGATCAATTTAGTAGTTGTAATATTTCTTTAAAATATTTTTTGGAAGGCTGGTTATGTGACTCAGTGTAAAGAACATTGTATGCAATAAGGCCCTGAGCACACATTCCAGTACCCAAAACTAACAAATAAATAAATAAATAAAAAGGATAATTTTGTACTGCATCATAGAACATACTTTAGTGAGATTTTATATGACATAAGTCAGTTGTATAATCTTGTTATGTACTTTTACATGGGCATGTAAAGACACATACACCATTGAAGAATTTATGAATAATTGATTTTGACAAAAACAAGTTAGTTAACCATAGTCAAGCATGGCTTTTGAAAGCTTCATTTGAGGAAGTCATAGAAAAAAAATTAAAACCTACTTTGTATTTTCCATTGCTAATTTACGTTAGCTTTTAGAAAATAATAATAGAGCTCTATTTAATATCTCTCTTCATCTTTTCTGGCCAGCTTCACCATGTATTGCATTTCATTTTTATTACCTAAAAATGGTTATTTCAAGAGTGTTTTGTAGGATCAGTAACCTTAACTGTATGCTATAAAAGAAGTAATATATATTACTTTGAAGGGATCTCCTTTCTAATGTTAGTTTATTCATACAATTTATTGATGTATGATATTGCAATAAGAAAGATCTTAAGTTTCTTACTAGAATTGGTCCTTGAGCCTAAATGAAACCAGGTGAAAATAAAATTTAGTGTTTCAAGTGCTATCTTAAAATATTAAACTAAATGTGTAATATGTATGCCCATAAAGTGATAAAAATGATTTGCAAAATGAAGGGAAAGAAGATTCTAAGAAAATAATTGGGAGCTGAAGTGATAGCACAGTGGATAGAAGTGTTTGCCTTGCATGCAGCTGACCCGGGCTCAACCTGGATTCAATTCCTGGCATTTCCATATGTTCCTCCAAGCCTACCAGGAGCAATTTCTGAACACAGAGCCAGGAGTAATCCTGTGGTCCAAAATAAAAAAGAAAATTGACAAAGGAAGGAATGACAAAGGTCTGGTTACCCTCAGATACCACAGGAAATGGTCATAGTTGTCCCTAAATGACAGAGGATGTGATCCTAGTTGTCCAGAATAACAGAGCCCCAAAAGCTCCATATCACCAGGCCCCAGCACTTAACCACCTGGCCTTGTCACTGGGAGTGACCTTGGACACTACTTAGAAAGATTTCCCCCTAATTAAATCTTCTGTTTTTTTTTTATTTCTTCCTCCACCCAGCATTCTAGCATATGTAAAATCAAATTATAGAATCTTTTAAGAGCTTTCTTCCTAAAGCTTAATAATACATTAATGATAATCTTTTATTATTTATCTTTGTGATATCTACTGAATTTAACTCCTGTTCCTTTTTATGGTGAGCAGATGAATAAAGTCAACATATTGAAGAGATAGATGAAAAGAACAGCTGGTAGGGCTCTTTCCTTGCATGTGGCTGACCTGGGTTTGATCCCTGGCATCCCATTTGTTCGAGAGTCTGCCAGGAATAATTCCTGAGTGCAGAGCCAGGAGAAATCTTTGAGCCTCACCGGGTGTGACCCAAAAACAACAACAAAAAATAATAGAGTGATACTGAATGATTTACATCCTGGCTAATGTAGCAAAAATAGATTTAATATTTCTGTAGAGCTTAGAGGTTATTGTAAAATTTCA
>PVKC010040404.1:0-12341 GCA_004027635.1 Crocidura indochinensis | reverse complement strand
AAAAAAAAAAAAAAAAAAAAAAGAAAGGCAAACACCTTACCTCCATGCTATCTCTCCGGCCCCTGATTTTAATAAAAGTACTTAAAAAATTCACCTCTTACTTTTCAAACCCTCAATCTATTCCCCACTCACTTTTCTTTTTAACTCCTGACTCTAAAATAAATGCTACAGACTACAGAAAGTGAAAAAAAGAACTCTCTCTTTGTCAGGAGAACTTTTTATTTATTTATTTATTTTTGGTTTTTTATTTTAATTTTAATTTTTTTTGGTTTTGGGGTCACACCCAACAGCACTCAGGGTTATCCTGGCTTTGCACTCAGCAGTCACTCCTGACAGGCACGGGGGACCATATGGGATGCTGGGATTCGAACCACCATCCATCCTGGATCAGCTGCTTGCAAGGCAAATGCCCTACCACTGTGCTATCTCTCCAGCCCCAGGAGAACTCTTTTACACTGTGTTAAATTGCTTTATTTAGTGACTCAGTGATTTTAAGGTTTTTATTGGAACATCTCTGGTTGTGGGATTTAAAATAAATTAAAAAATAAAGTCATTAGAGAGCATATGTGTAATTTTTTTTTCTTTTTTGGTTTTTGGGTCATACCCAGCAGCACTCAGGGGTTACTCCTGACTCTACGCTCAGAAATCGCTCCCGGCAGTGTTGGGGAACCATATGAGATCCCAGGAGTCAAACCACCCTCCTTCTGCATGCAAAGCAAATGCCCTACCTCGATGCTATCTCTCCAGCCCTATCCTTAAGTATTTTAAATATGTCATTAAGTATATTAAGTAGAGTTGCATTTGTTGTGAATATCTCCAGAATGTTTTCATCTTAAGATTTGAGCTGCTCTACCCGCTGACTATTTTTCTTGCCACTCTCCTTAGAAATTCCTAGGAGTCATCATTTTACTCTGCTTTTCTGAGAGAAGCTTTATAAAATATGGTGCATATAGATGGAGTCACATAGCATTTGCTTTTGTCTGACTGATCTACCTTAATCCATTGACTTCATGTTGTAGCATGTGACAGGATTTTCTTTATTTTTTTAAGACTGAAAAGTATTCCATTGTCAATCCCACATTTCATAGATTGGGTCACTGGTATTTTGGTTGTTTCCACATTGTGACTGTCATGAATCATGCTGTTGCAAATACAAGTATGTAAACATCTCTTTTTTTCAGATTTGTTTTGGGACAACACCCAGTGGTGCTCAGGGGTTACTCCTGGCTCTACACTCAGAAATCGGTCCTGGTTCGGAGGAAATATATGGGATGCTGGGGATCGAACTCAGGTTCTGTCCTGGGTCAGCCATGTGCAAGGCAAATGCCTTATTGCTGTACTACCACTCTGATCCCACCATCTCTTTTTGCTGCTTTTCTTCTTCTGTGTATACACCTGAAAGTTGGATTGGGACCACCTGGAAGTTTCAGTTTTAATTTATTGAAATACCTCCAAACTGCTTTCCATAGCAGTGTGGTTATTTTACAATCCCACCAAGAGTATCGTGAACGAAATGTGTGTAATCAGAAATGAAGGAAGAAAATGAACAAATTGTACTAATGTGGAGGTAAAACTTTTCACTTAGCCTCCACATTTTTTTCCCCTTAGATTATATGTTGCTTGATTCTTTTCTAATATTTGCATTAGGAATGGGGTGGGGGAGCCGAGTTATATCTTTTGTTTTTACTTTCTTTTGATCCCCGAGCAGTTCAAGATGTTTAACTCTTGTGGTTTCATAGTAACCATGAGAGGAAGGCTGGATTGTTGGCAAACGTGAACAAGCTCTTTAATACCCAGGTTTTCATTAAAAAAAGAAAAAGAAAATAAAAAGGTTATCTCAATCTGTTTTAGTATTGTGACTTGTTAGGCATTTCAGTTGTGTGTGTGTGTGTGTGTGTGTGTGTGTGTGTGTGTGTGTGTGTGTGTGTGCGCGTGTTTGATACCAAGCTCAGCCCTTTGAACTCTCAGATTCTTGGATATCTTGAGAAGATCCTGTGTGTACGAGAGATTGAGAAAGATGAGTGGAGGAAGTTGGAGTGAGGTGGTGGTATGTCTGGGCGAGAAGAGGGCCTGTGTGTGGTGTGGTGTGGTGTGGTGTCTGTGGTGTGGTGGTGGTAGGGTGGTGTGTGTGTGTGTGTATGTATGTGTGTGAGAGAGTTCTACAAGTGTGTGGAAGAGCAGGAATGAGCTGTGGATTCCAAGAGGGGTTCTTTCCTCTCATGCCCTCGATTTCATCAATCCCAAGTGTTGTCCAAATGCTTAGTCACGATGATAAAGCCAAGAACTTCACAGCTAGCAGCGTAGAACAATGTTTAGACTGTGTAAGTGCTTGATAATAGTGAAGTGTGGCAGGAGAGTGGGAAGAATTTGTCAACATGTTTTGAGGAATAAGGGAATTAGATCAGGAACACTAAGTAAGTTAGAGCCTGCTTCCAGTTCCAGAACCAAAAGGGGAAAAAAAATTTTTTTTTTTACAAGTGCCCTTTGGAATACCTCAAGGCTCAGTTATTTTACTTGGCTCCGAACTGTAAATCTATTAAACTTTTAGTACTGCAGACAGCTGGAGGCAGGTATATTTTCCACCTTATAGTGTTTATTTATTCATGCAGCCAGACGACTTCATTTTGCTGTAGATCGCACACACATGGGCATCTGTGTGTGTGCAGAAGCCATCTTTACTGACCTGTTCACAGTTAGATTTTTCCTGTCCAACTGTTCAATAATATTTATCAGTAAACCTCCCACGTCTCCTTCCCCCTTTCTCCTTTCACATTGCTACTAAGGATAGCGTAATCCCAGCTGCACTTTTTATGGCCTCCTGCATTAGGGAAATGACTTAATCTGCCAGGTCTGTACTTTCCTTTTTCACCTTCTGTATCACCTTGTACCTACTTTGTGTGTTCCTTGAATGTTTTAAGTGTTAGTGCATGTAAAGGACACAAACTTGTTTCTGGCATGTAATGAATATGTAAATAGTAGGAGAAATAATAGTGATATGTAGAAATAATAGCAAAATAAAAGTAGAAATAATAGTATAGAAATAGAATTATACAGTACAGTAATAGAAACAATTGCTGTCATTATTTTATACATTATATATATATATTTTTTTTAAATAAAGAGCACATTTAGCAGTGCTGGGTGACGGGGCCCACTCCGAATGTTGCTCAGTCATATGATTGGGCCTGATGGTTAGATGCTGGGGCCCCTGGTATGGTGCGTGGATCATTGGGGGTCACTAAGTCTATACCCACTGGTTTTCAGGATGTTGCAGTACTGTGGAGCATGCTCAGTGCCTGAGAGCCTTGCACATATCAAATACTTTCTCCCTAGTTCTGATCTAGATGATTTTAAAATGAATGTCACTGGGACTTTATTTAGAGAATCATTTCATAGTAAGCATCAACTTCTTGGACAGAATTAAGGACCCCAGTACGCCCTTTAAAATGTTATTTCCCGTCCATTTTTTCTTTCATTCTTTTTTTTTTTGTCCCCAATTTCCAATACAGACCAGGCAAGGGTCTGGGTTGAGGTGTATATAGGGTGTGTTTACTGTACCTCCTCTTTCTATACAGTCCGTGTGAAGAACACAGCCTGTGGTAAGATTTGGGATTGGGATTTCTTTCATTCTTTTTTTTTTTTTTTTTTTTTTTTTTTTTTTTTTTTTTTTTTTTTTTTATGTTTTTTGGTTTTTGGGTCACACCCGGCAGTGCTCAGGGGTTACTCCTGGCTCCATGCTCAGAAATTGCTCCTGGCAGGCACGGGGGACCATATGGGGCACCGGGATTCGAACTGATGACCTTTTGCATGAAAGGCAGATGCCTTACCTCCATGCTATCTCCCGGGCCCCTTCTTTCATTCTTAACCATAGTAAATAGATTGATCAGTTATATACTTAGAATAACAGTTATAACCATAATAAATAGATTTTCTCTCCACTCACTCTTTCCTACAGTCCCCATGTTTTTTTTTCCCAGGATTGAATGGCATTCTTTTGTGAATCAACTGCATATTCATTTCTAATAATCTATTATATGTTTAAAAATTGTCTAGGGAGGAATGCTGAATTATCATATATTTGACCAACCTCTTTTTTTTTTTTTAAGTAGGTAGGCAATTTATAGGTCATTGAGCCCCTCAGTCTAGTACTTCTTGTTGTGATAAGGGTGTGGGGGCCACACTAGAGTGGTCTTGGGAGGGGAGGTATCATATTCCGCTGAGGTATAGTACCAGGTGTTGAACCTGTGACACAGGAAAGACCTATGTCTACCACTGGCCACACCTCCAGGCACCCAAGAGTATATACTTTGGTCTTTATGTTTTGGGGCCATACTTAATCTAGCAGTTCTTATGACTTACTCTGTGCTCAGGGATCACTCATGGTACTTCTCAGGAGACTGTTTGTGGGACTGGGACAAACCAAGGTGTTTGTGTTCAAAACAAGCAGCTCGCAGCTGTCCCATCTCTCTGGACTCAAGTGGGTATCTTAAAATAGACCTTTCCATTGACTCTCTGTATTCTTTTTTTCTCTAAACTAATTTTCCAGGTAGTAGTGAGCAAATAATTCTAAGCTGTGAGTGGCTCATTTATCTTAAGGGAACAGAATCACTAAGACAACGCAGAGACAATAGGTAATTTATTTGAAATAGAAATGATTATTTTTCTTTGTTTTTTGTTTTGTTTTGTTTTGTTTTGTTTTGTTTTTTTGGGTCACACCCAGCTGCGCTCAGGTGTTCCTTCTGGCTCTACGCTCAGAAATCGCTCCTGGCAGGCTTGGGGAACCATATGGGATGCCATGATTTGAACCACCATCCTTCTGCGTCTAAGACAAACACCTTGCCGCTGTGATATCTCTCCGGCCCAAAATGATTATTTTTCTTACCTTTTCTTTCCAATGCTATAAAGCTAAGGCATTCATTATATTATTTAGGGTATTTGAAGTATGTTCAGAGACCTCTGACAAATCCTCTTAGTTCTTAATTGTTAAAATTTGCAGTAACATTTAAGGATATTGCTTGCTAAAAGCAATGCTTGGCATACAGATGTAGGGTCTGGATGAGAAGATCCTGCCTGACCTAGGTGTTTTCTTGGACCTGCTTCTCATCAAACTTAGAAAAGCCATATATAAACATAGCTATCATTCAATCTAGTTTATGTTGTTTTTTTTTCTTTACCAAAAGACTATTATATTTAAGATCATAGAGCTCATAAAGAAAGGTTTAACATTTCAACTTATGTCTCTCAGCTTTATATTTTCATCTCATTACCTGGAGCCAGGTTTCAAGTTGTCCAAGTTTCATGTATTTGTCCCCTTCTTTCCCACTTCTTAAACTCAAGGATACTCTAAATTTGCTCTGAAGTTTAAAGGCTCTTATAACTTCATGGTTAGGAATAGAAATAGCATTCTTTAAACCACGTATGCATTATTTGTTTTATATTTCAGTTCACTATAAATTTGATGGGGACCCGATACACAAAAATGCATTTTCAAAAAGCAAACAATAGACTCTACCTAAATGGCAAAGTTAGGTTACTGTTTTTAAAAAAGCTTGAAAAATGCATACAGATTAGAAAATAGTGGCGCAAAATGAAAGATTTGGGTTAGGATTTGTCTTAGTGGTAGAGAATATACCTTGCAAGCATGAGTCTGGATTTAATCTCTACCACTACAAAAACAAAACGGTAAAGAGAAAAAGAAAATAATAGGTATTAGCTTCGCAATTTAGCACAATATATATCCAGTACTCCAGATAACTAAATTATACTTATTCTAGAGAGGTCTTAGAAATACCAATTAGCAGCATCATTTATTTAAAGAAAATGAACAGATCCCAAATATTAAATCCTGAGTGTGTATTTTGGCTCTGAATATTGTACTAAGGACTCACCAGCCAAAAGCAAATACAAAATGTTCTAAGTAACCAATCGAGAATTATTCTTTAGCTTGAACTGCAGTTCCTACCTCCCTGCAGTGCTTGGTAATAGTTTGTTTAATGTCATTTGCTTATGAAGAAAACAGATTAGGGAAAGAACCCCCCTCCAGAAAAAAACAAAACAAGGATCCAAGTACATGTAAAATATTAACTTTTCCTGCCTCCCTCCCTCCCTCCTCCCCCCCTCCCTCCCTCCCTCCCTCCCTCTCTCTATACCTTCCTCCTTCCCTCCCTTCCCCCTTCCTTCCTCCTTTCTCCCTCCCTCCCTTCCTTCTTTCCTTCCTTCCTCCTACCACCTCACCTCTGTCTTTTTCCTCTGCCTCTGCTCCCACTATTTTAGTTCGTTTTGCAACCCCAGGGATATAACACAGATTCATGCATGCAAATCATATCGTTTATTTAGTCACATTCTCTCTCTCTCTCTCTCTCTCTCTCTCTCTCTCTCTCTCTCTCTCTCTCATTTTGGGCCACACACTGTGGCACTCAGGGGTTACTCCTGCCCGTGCTGAGGAATCAGAGCTGGCAAGCTCTGGGAACCATATGGGATGCCAGGGATCGAACCGGGTCAGCCGTGTGCAAGGTACACACCCTTCCCTGTGTTATCGCTCTGGCTCCCATTTCAACAATTCTTTTTTTGTTTTGTTTTGTTTTGTTTTTTTTTTGACCACACCCCAAAAAATCAGGGGTTACTCCTGGCTAAGTGCTCAGAAATTGCCCCTGGCTTGGGGGGAACCATATGGGATGCCAGGGGATAGAACCGCTGTCCTTCCTTGGCTAGCGCTTGCGAGGGAGACACCTTACCTCTAGCACCACCTCTCCGTCCCCTTCAACAATTCTTAACCCCCTCCTTCCTTTTGTTTAAAAAACCAGGAGTCTTGGAGTCACTCCTGGTGCTACTTTCCTTGGCAGTGTGACCCTTGTAGTTGGTTTTGCATCTGCTGATGTGATGCCTAGGCCTGGCAGTACTAGGGAATTACCAAGGCCACACTCAACAGTGCTTGCTCAGGGGCAACTGAGTAATACATGTCGTTGCTGGAGGGTTGGGGGTGCCAGGGTTCAACTTGGAGCATTTCTCCCAAGATGTGCTCCCCTTTAAGCAGTCTCCTAGCCCTTTTCTCCCCATCTTTTTAAATTTGAAGTTTTTTTTTTGTTTGTTTTGTTTTGTTTTTTGGTTTTTGGTTTTTGGTTTTTCTGGGTCACACCCGGCAGTGCTCAGGAGTTATTCCTGGCTCCATGCTCAGAAATTGCTCCTGGCAGGCACGGGGGACCATATGGGGCACCGGGATTCAAACCGATGACCTTTTGCATGAAAGGTAAATGCCTTACCTCCATGCTATCTTCCGGGCCCCTAAATTTGAAGTTTTAAAGGAAGAAAATTCTTTAGAGGGTCTATAATGAGAAGGGCATTAGAGTAACATAAACATGGGTTTTATTATTTTTTGTTTTTGTTTTGTTTTGGGGGGACCACATTTGGCAGAGCTCAGGGGTTACTGCTGGCTCTGTGCTCAGGAATCACTCCTGGCAGGTTTGGGGGACTATATGGGATGTTGGGGATCAAACCCTGGTCCATCCAGATTGGCTGCATGCAAGGAAAACACTTTATCATAGCTCTATCACGCCAGCCCCAAATGTGGGTTTTAATGGTTTAGCCACTATCTGTAAGTCCATAGCATTGGGCACTTGTATTATTTTAATTTCTTGGTTTTGCTATTTATTAACATTAAACATCAAGAAATTGATTATATAAGAAGAGGAAGACAGAGAAATGTCAACAAAGAGTGAAATTCCAAGAATTTAACTAATAACGATAACAACTAGTATTAGCATAATAACTAAGAATAATCCCTAAAATAAGGGTACCCAACTATAATTTATAATGTACATTTGTAAATGTAAAAAGACTTATTTGCAAATTATCCTTACCGGGTTATTGTGAAGCTAAATGTTCATGCAAGTAAAATGTCTGGCATTAAGTTAAATAGTAAATGGCAAGTACTTTCATTATAATTGAGATGGTAAACCAATCAATTAAAATAAATAGGTGTGTGAATAAGTTTACTCTATTTTTATTGATAAATGTGTGCTCAAGAAAACCAAAGATTATATCCATTATTAACTAGTTCTTCAACAGAAGACCTCATGTCATGTCACTTAATAGAAACTATTTTTAAGAGAATTCAGAGAAAAAGCATAGGTATCATAAATCAAATGGCTCTTATATAAATTATAATTATAGCATAAGTTTTACTCGTGTGCTGATTAGCTAATAATGGAAAACATTATGTACCTTATAAGTACAAGTCTGTGAAAGACTTGTAATTCACTTTGATCACAATAAAAATAATTAAAAAAAAAAAAACAAGATTCTAGGGGCCTGAGTGGTGGTACAGCCTTGCATGTGCTGGTCTTGGATGGAACGAGGTTCGATCCCCAGCTTCCCATGTAGTCCCCCAAGCCAGGAGCGATTTGAGTGCAGAGCCAGGAGTAAACCCTGTGCATCACTGGGTATGGTTAAAAACAAAACAAAACAAAAAACAGACCAAGCTTCTAGTTCTTACTACTCCTGTCATCACTGCCAATATTGATGAAAAAATTAGTAGTTTCAATAAATTATGAATGGGATTCATATGCATTGTAAATTGTAAAAGTTCACTGGGAGATAGATATGAGGAGACGAAATAAGGGGAGAATCGTACAGATCTCATGTAGGGGAAATTAAATCGTACAGGTTTTGATAAATCCACTTTGTAGAATAAGTGGAATTACTTGGAAAATTGCAACAGGATATTGTTTTTGGAGGAAATGTGGCAATAGAATTTATGTAAGAAACATTTACCCATGAGCAACTCAAAAGTTCAAAGAAGAGTTATATCTTCTGTAGTTATTAAGACCCTGTTTTCCTTGGGGTCGGCGAGGTGGCGCTAGAGGTACGGTGTCTGCCTTGCAAGCGCTAGCCAAGGAAGGACCACGGTTCAATCCTCCAGCGTCCCATATGGTCCCCCCAAGCCAGGGGCAATTTCTGAGCGCTTAGCCAGGAGTAACCCCTGAGCATCAAATGGGTGTGGCACGAAAAACAAAACAAAACAAAACAAAAAAAAAAACAAAGACCCTGTTTTCCTTGACTGACATAAGAATATAAAAATCAATTTAATTGATCAAATAGCTTCTATTGCATAAAATAATAAAATATGATATAAAAGGAGCAACATTTATTTGACTAACAAATTAATGTTTGAAATCAAGTAGACTTCTTTTTAGTGATTGATTATGAATAAAACTACCGTAATCATGTACTTACATTTTGATGTGACCCAAACTGCCTGAGCCATTAGAAATCTTAGTTAACTACAGCATTTAACACAGGAAAAAACAGAGGACAGACACCTTAGGACACGCTATCACAATTGATAACTTTTCTAAAAGCTCCATTCTTGTAGGGTAGCTGGAGTTACCAAAAATCAACAAAAATTTTGTTGAAAGTACAATGAATGACCTTTTTTCAATAGGGACACCAGTTGGTTAAAAGTTGGACGCCGGTGAGAACTCTCCAGATTATGAAAGGTGTCAAAACTGTTGTTAGTAAATTCAGGCAGATACTCTCTTATCAGGATTGGTGTCTGAGTCTGATGGAGGGAAGAAAGCTCAAAAACTTGAAGTTTTTTTTCTTTTTTGTTTTTGGTTCACATTCGGTAGCTCAGAGTTTATTCCTGGCTCTACACTCAGAAATCACTCCTGGCTGGCTCAGGGGACCATACGGGATGACAGGATTCAAACCACCGTCCTTCTGCATGCAAGAGCAAACACCCTACCGTCATGCTATCTCTCCGGCCCCCCAAAACTCAGAGATTTCTAAACAAAATATTTTACTTTATTTCTTATGTGCTGAAAGTTTTCTTTTCTTAGACCATGGTAAGGAATGGATTTTTTTTAAAGTACAGTAACTTAAATGCAAGGCAGATGTAGATGCTTTGAATTAGAATTATCCTGAAAATTCAAGTTCTTAGGACAAAGCCAATTTATTGACTTTTCTCCAGGCCTTTGTATTTCTATTTTTTAAACGAACTGGCACCAGATTTTAGTTTTTATTTTTCTTCAATGTAGTTCATTTCTCTATAGGAGTTTAAGGGAAAAATTTTTGCCAATGATTTTAGTCACTAATTATTTTTCTGTAGTGTTCCCTCCTCTCTACTCCCCAAGAATTATAGGGCATTGAAAAGAAACCTGCTACTCAACTGAGAGAAAATTATTTATTCATTATTTACTCTTAGGCAACCAAATGAGCCTTTTGGCAGTTCGTTTTGACTTGTCTGTGATTAGCTTTTTGTGTCCTCTTCCTATTGTTTCTTTGCTATTAACATCCACCTAGTGACTTGCCATTCGTCATGTCAGACTCCTTTGTGCTGCTCTGGTGTCCTAAAATTCCATCTCATTAAGGAGTCAGCACTTCATCTCTCATCTTCCCATTTCTTCTAGCAACTGAAATTTTCTTTCTTGTTTTAATATCGCCTGCTTTTTTTTGTAAATGGCATTGTTTCCGCATTACCTCCTCTCTGGTTCATTATGACTGTCAAGAATTAGGAAGGCTCTGAGATATTTTTGTTTTTTTACTCTGCTTACATGCTGACAAGTTATTTGTCCTCCTGCAGTTCAATAGTTCATGGTATTCTGCAGTTATTGCTGTTGCTTATACCATTTATTTAATTCAAGCTATTTCTTTTTTTTTTTTTTTTTTTTTTTTGGTTTTTGGGCCACACCCAGTGATGCTCAGGGGTTACTCCTGGCTATGCGCTCAGAAGTCGCTCCTGGCAGGCACCGGGGACCATATGGGAACCGGGGGATCGAACCGTGGTCCATCCTAGGCAAGGCAGCAGGCACCTTACCTCCTGCGCCACCTCCCGGCTCCCAATTCAAGCTATTTCATAGGACTAGGAACTTGGGCTCTAAACTCCAGGGAAGATATAGATGCTTCCTGGCACTTGGTCTGCTTTCTCTCAGCATGCTTTCCTTTGGTTATTTTGGCAAAGAATGTTAATATGATAACATATTTATTCTTGGTACATGAAACTCATTTCTGGTATTCAGGTGACCTCTCCTGTGGCAAATTTTCCCATCATTCCTTTATATTAATAGGATGATTAACACCAAGAGTTTATACATCAGTAACTGCCCTTTTTATTCCTTGAAACCTCATCCTAGAACCATGTTTCCATCATTATATTATTTCATCATTATACACACATAAATATAGCACATAGTATGTGTGTAGTAAAATAGGGATATATAGAATATTTAAATGACCCACAACTTTATTTGTGAACAATAGTTCACTTGCTCTGTTTCCTAGATGTCCCAACATTGTGGGGCCTCAGCAGTGCTTGGGACTTAGTCCTGTATCTTTGCTCAGAAATCACTCTGGGAGTACTTAGGGAACCATATGTGGTGCCAGGGATTGAACCCATGTTGGCCACATACAAGGCAAGTACCTTATTCTTCCATATATTGCTTCTCTGGTCCCATACCCAGCTTTCAGATATGTTCCTAGCATATGATAAAACCAAGATCTAAATTGTGTTCATTAATTCATCTATATCTCCTTTTCCCCTAGATATTGTTTTAGTTATTATAGAATGGAAGAGCAGTTATACCTAAGTGCGGCTGAGTGTTATAGATATTATGTTGTGTCCTGTAGAGAAGAAAACAAAGATGCATGGAAGTTAGAACTAACTTTTCCTACATACATGAAGTTCTTAAACCTGCATTTAAGCTCTCTGCCCTTTCAGTTTGTGCTCATAAAATGCTTACTACTGTTTCTTGAAATTAAAAAAAATTTTTTATTAAAACCAATGTGAATTACAAGTCTTTTACAGTTGTATTCCAGGCATATAGTGATAGTGAATTAGGGCCATTCCCACCACCAGTGTTCACTTCCCTCCACCAGAGTTTCCATCATGCATTCATACCTCCACCCTTAGCTCCCTGGACTTTGAGTGTAATGGGTCCATTTTGTGTATAGCTTGTGATAGTTTGGGTCTCTTGATTCTATTGTCATTAATTTTGGTTTGGGTATTTAGATCTGACCATTTTTATTTCCACTCAATGCTCCTAAGACTGGTGGCCACTGGGTCTTACCCACTTTTCTTAAAATTATTGTTATAAAAATTAGAGTGAGTAGATGTTATAATAGATTCACATTAGGGCAGTGGAATTAGTTTAAGGAGTAAGTCTCAGCTAATTACTGGTATATGGAATAGTTATAATATGTGGAGAAGAGTGATCATTACAAAGAAAAAGCAAAACAGGGAGTCGGGCGGTGGCGCTAGAGTTAAGGTGCCTGCCTTGCCTGAGCTAGCCTAGGACAGACCGCGGTTCGATCCCCCGGTTTCCCATATGGTCCCCCAAGCCAGGAGC
>PVKC010040403.1:0-12344 GCA_004027635.1 Crocidura indochinensis | reverse complement strand
ATTAAGGAATAACTGCACTTTCACATGAGTATGTTTGTGTCTGTTTACCGTAACTTTTGGTTCTCCTCTGTATAGAACAAAGTCAGCCTCTCCCTGTCATTCCTAAACTTGGAAGATTATTGCTCAGTTATTTAGTTACATATCCCTTGACTTGACTTTGATATTACCTCCCGATTAGATTTGGGTTCTGGATTTTTTGACAGGAAGTCTCTCACATCTTCAGTGGTACAAAACTTCAGTTCATCCCATCCTGATGATTAGTGCTTTTATGACTTGATTGAAGTAGTATCTGACTCTTCCCTTCACTTTAAATTTACTCTTTCTCTCTGTATGATTAATAAGTAAATTTGCTATTCCCCATCAAATTATTTATTCACCAACTCATTAGTTTGCATCAGAATGAATTCATCATTTCTTTTACAGTTGGTTGTTATTCATTGTTATCACTATTTATGTACATAACATGTTCCAAAATTTGGGCAGTGGGACCTCCTCAAGCTGATTTCTATGTTTGATTGACAGGGTCACTCTTTGAACATAGCCTTGCTTTCAGGCATTAATAAAATATTCCAGCTCAACATGTACTTTCCCTATCAAGACTAAAATAAGTCACTTCTCCAAGGAGCCTTAGTGCCTTTCAGTGGAGAATAATATTTAGAAGCCACTGTATCAGAAATAGCCTTTGTTTTAGAGTGATCTGAACACCTCTGTAGACATAACTAAGGAATATATTTATGAAGTTATGACACATATACAAATATAACATTATTCTCATATTTATATTTTAGCACAAACTTACATCTTTTTTTTTTCTACATCACATAATTAAGGTCTCCCCATCCAGGAGCGATTTCTGAGCGCATAGATAGGAGTAACTCCTGAGTGTCACCGGGTATGAACCAAAAACAAAACAAACAAACCAACAAATAAAAAAATATCTGTGGTTTGACATTGATATTACCAATTTCAATCTACTATAATAGGATTAATTTGACTTTTTCATATGAATTAAAGTCCATCCGCTAACAGTGAAAACCTGCTTTTACTATTGCTTTTGAACACTCAAGCCTAGGTAACTAATATCTCTACCCTGTCTTCCACAGCCCACTTAGCTACTAATATTTCTTCAGGAGAAATACCTCATCCTCGTCCAAGAATACACCTTTCACTCTGCTTTGAGTCCCTATTTGGAGGCTCTCCTTACCTGGTTTCGGGCAGCTGCTGTATTCTGTACAACCTACCAGTTTCAGTACTAAGTTTGAGGAAAACAGAAAAAGAAAAGAAAATAATAAGAGAACAAGGGTTAACTTGGAATTGAACCAAAATTGCACACAACAGACCTTGGTTCAACCCTTGGCCCCACATATGGTATCCCATATAGCCAAAAGTAAGTATTGAACAGTATTAACTGTGACTTCAAGATGACACTTGAATGAAAGATCCTTCATGAGCCCATTTGTTGTATTCATTTGGATAGCCTATTACTCTTATGTTTTGAAAGCTCTTGATATATCTAGATATTAGCTATTTCTTGGCTATGTCATTTGCAGCTATGTTCTTGTTCTCTAACATCCTGTCTTTTATTCTTTTAGTTTCTAGCTCTGAATTTTTCTGGTGTAATCCAATAAATTGATGTTTTATTATTGTATAATCATGTTTTATAATGTAAGGTTTATTATATTTACCTAGCCCCCAAATCCTAAATGTTTTCTCTTTTTTGGGGGGTGAGTGGGAGGTGTTTTGGACTACATCTAGCAATGCTAAGGGCTTACTCCTGGTTCTATGCTTAGGAATCATTCCCGGTGGGCTCTACAAACCATATGAAGTGCCAGAAATTGAACTTGGGTCCTCTCTGTACAAACCAAGCACCCTACCTTGAAGTACTATTGCTTCAAGTCATAGTTTGTTTTTTGGGTTTTTTTTTTTTTGTTATTTTTGTAGTTTTCCGGGTCACCTTTTCATGTCTGCAGTGTCTGTAGTACTACCTGACTTCTTTGTTAATTTAGCTAAACATTTGTTAATTTTGTGCATATTTTTATTGAACCACCACAGTTTCATTAGTTTTTTTTTCTCTGTTTATTTCTGTTATCAGTATGGTTGTATCAACTCTTTATTTTTTCCTTTTACTATTTGCTTTTTTATTTATTTTGCTCTTATTTGCTAGGTCCTTAAGGCTAGAGCTTATAATATTAATTTGAAATGCTTTTTTTTAAAAAATAAAGTAATAACACATTATATGCTACAAACTTTCAGTTAATCCCACAACATTTTTTCTGCTCTTTTTTCTTCTTGAAGTGAAATGTTTTTTTTTTAATTTCCTTGAGACAACTCCTTTGACCTAAAAATTATTTAGCAGTATACTTTTAGTTTCCAAGTGTTTGAATACATTTTTCTGTTATCATTGTTACTGGGTTTTTTTTTTTTTTTTTTTTTTTTTTTTTTTTTTTTTTTTTTTTTTTTTTTTTTTTTTTGGTTTTTGGGCCATACCTAGTGACGCTCAGGGGTTTCTCCTGGCTATTCGCTCAGAAGTCGCTCCTGGCAGGCACGGGGGACCATATGGGGAACCGGGGGATCGAACCAAGGTCCGTCCTAGGTCAGCACAGGCACCTTAGCTCCAGCGCCACCACCCGGCCCCTTTGTTACTGATTTTTAATTTGATTCCATTGTAGTGAGAACACACAGTGTGTGATTCTAATTTTTTAATTTTGTTGAGGTTTATTTTAGTTTAGTTTATTTTAAGACCCAGTATGTTATATGCCTGGTATATATGTCATAACTATGTGTATTCTATTATTGATGGAGTGTTTTACAACATTTTATTCAATTCTGTTGATTGATGATGTTGATAACTTCTTCTAAAACCCTTCTGATTTTCTGTCTACTTGTTCTATAAATTCTTGAAAATATGGTTTTAAAGTTTTCAACTATAATTGAGGATTTTCTTTTATTCCTTTCAGTTCTATCATATTTTTCTTCATAAATTTGGTAACTCTGTAAGTGTACATTCATTTAAGATAGTCTTGTCTGTCTTCATAGTAGATTGAGTTTTATCATTATGTAAGGTCCCACTCTATTTTTGATAACTTTTTTGTATTAAAGTATAGTTTATCTAATATTAATCCATGCTTTAAATTGATAAACAGCACTCAGGCACACGCACACACACAACACTCTCTCTCTCTCTCTCTCTCTCTCTCTCAATATCCTTTTACTTTTATCCTGCTCAAACCATTATAGTTGAAGTAAGCTTTATAGACAACATAGAGTTAAATTCATAATATCATACTCTGGTTTTAAAACTGGTTTATTTGGGCCATTGGTGCATTATTATAACTATTAATAATGGTAAGTTTAAGTAGGCAAGGTTTGGTTTTTGTTTTCAGTTTGTTTTCTGTTCTGCAATTGTTCCTCAGATCTCCCTATGATTAAATTATACTTTATATCATAATTTTACTTTGGGGGGGATGGGCCATACTCAGTGGCACTCAGGGGTTACTCCTGGCTCTACATTCAGAAGTCACTCCTGGCAGGCTCGGGGGACTACACGGGATGCTGGGATTTTAACTGGGGTCCGTCCTGTGTTGGCCAAATGCAAGGCAAATGCCCTACTGCTGTGCTTTCACTCAGGCCCCAAATTCTACTTTGTTTTACTTAAAACATTTGATTTGTCTCTCTTTTGGTAGACTGTAGAGTGATTGCTCAAGCAACTGCACTCTATCTACATAACTCATCACAGTTCTTTGGTATTATTTAATCAATTTGAAGTCTTTTTTTTCGTTTGTTTGTTTTTTGGGTCACACAGCAGTGCTCAGGGGTTACTCATGGCTCCATGCTCAGAAATTGCTCCTGGCAGGCACGGGGGACCATATGGGGCACCGGGATTCGAACCGATGACCTTTTGCATGAAAGGTAAACGCCTTACCTCCATGCTATCTCCCGGGCCAATCAATTTGAAGTCTTAACTGCCTATAGACCCTTTTGCTCTCCCCCAATCAGAGTTTCTCAAAATTTCTTCTATCTGTGCATTTAAGATCATATCAGAGAATATTATTGTTCATTCTATTTTCAACAATTAAAAACAATTTAATAAGAGAAGAAAAGATAATAACTATTATATTATGTCATTTTAACTGATTTGGGTACACTGCTTGACACATGCTTCATTTCTTAAGGAAAATGACTTTACATCAGGAGTTATAAAAGGGCCTCTCAAAACAAGTAGAAGAGATAGAGTCAGGGAGATAACTCAGGGATTAGATCATGTGCTCAAAATGTAGTCTGATGGCCTCCAAGCACTGAGAGTAGCCTAGAAGCCCCATAGCACTGGACCTGAGCAGTACTGATGACCTCAGCACAATATCACTGAACTTACACATTGGAAAATCCATTTTGGGTCTAAGTATCACTAGGAGTGGACCCTGATCTCTAACTCTGCTCCAGAGGCCTCCAAGTCCCCACCAAAAGAAAATTAAATGGAAGAAATATTTTCCTGGTCCAGGAGAGATTTACTTAGATTCAAAGAATGAAAAAAGAGAAATTGATTCACATCTGGAATGGTTCTACATGAAACCTACATAACCCACCCAGTATATTACTTGGTATATTTAATGAATGTGCCTATTAGCAGTTCAAGATAAACTTCCCAAAAAGTGTGGTGTTGGGTTATATCTGTGTCATGATTGGGCAATGCCATCTTCTTTGCATTCAATAAATAAATAATTTTCAGGCTGAGTGTCAAGCCTGTACATAATATCTCTGTATATGACTATAGGACCCCTGAGCTCTGCTGGTAGTGGCCCCTGTAAAAAATATTGCAGAAGCATCAAAGCTGTGGGTAATAGTGGACAACTTTGTGTGGAAATGCATAGGAATCAATTATAGATTTGAAAAGCTATTTATAAAATTCAGACACTTATAGTGATCAAGTTCCTTTATTTATATATACATAAGTGACATACAATAAAATTATGCCTAAGTAAGTCTGAAAGCTCTCTTGATACATGTTAAAGAAAAATTCTAAGTGATAACAAATCACTTTACCATTGTTTAATTGTCATATTATTTCCCCTGATGTCATAAAATAATGATGTATTTTACAATCTGTCACATCTCTTTTTCAATAACATATTGCAAGGTACAGAGTAAGAGAGTTTGAGCATAGAGAATATAAGGCTGTAGTCCAAGAAAAGAAGAATGAGGTTTTAGAGGTGGGCTGTTTTTTTGATAGTAACAAAGTCCCAGGATATGGTCTTGGCAGATATCTGAAAAAAAAATAGAGATCATGGTCATGGGTCAATAATCAATTTAGAAATGAAAAGTCAGGGTATTTAAAGAACCCATAGATGGAGAGTGAAATATCCCAGAATGATGGCAGGAACTGGAATGGAGAAGAAGATAGAAAATAAGAAGCACAATTGTTCCACAAAAGGAAGAACATCACTTGAAGATGAGAAGATTGCAGCAAATAATGATGGAAAAGGTGTCAAAGTTGTTAGAAATTTGACCATGACCTTTCATTCTTAGGAGAAAGCTTTAAAACTGGTCGTGTAAAAGTAGATGACTTAGATCACAATGAGAGGAACTGAATCTAAGTTTACAATGCTCATTTATTCCTGTACCTGAGATGATTCTTGAAGAATACAGTCTTGATAGAAAATCACAAACTGAACTGATCAGACTCTTTCAAAACCTCATGTGATTCAAGTCTTGGACTGATTCCTGTGTAAATGTGAAATTCAACAGATAGCCCCTTAATTCAGTACAATCCGTGGCAGCTGGGAATGTCCAGATGGATGAAGACCTGTTTACACAGTAAACAATAATGCAG
This sequence comes from Crocidura indochinensis, assembly GCA_004027635.1. Classification (NCBI taxonomy): domain Eukaryota; kingdom Metazoa; phylum Chordata; class Mammalia; order Eulipotyphla; family Soricidae; genus Crocidura; species Crocidura indochinensis. Next base: position 6,517 of record PVKC010040403.1, on the reverse strand, counting down.
AGAAGAGTTTACTGATATGATGGTTGATATTTTAAATCAAAGGAAAATGAGATCTCCATGGCACTTAAAAACCTAAGATTGGGGCCCGGGAGATAGCATGGAGGTAAGGCGTTTGCTTTTCATGCAAAAGGTCATCGGTTCGAATCCCGGTGCCCCATATGGTCCCCCGTGCCTGCCAGGAGCAATTTCTGAGCATGGAGCCAGGAGTAACCCCTGAGCACTGCCGGGTGCGACCCAAAAACCAAAAACAAAAACAAAAACAAAAAAAAAAACTAAGATTAGGGGCTGGAGAAATAGCACGGAGGTAAGGTGTTTACCTCCATGCAGAAGGACGGTGGTTCGAATCCCAGCATCCCATATGGTTCCCCGAGCCTGCCAGGAGTGATTTATGAGTGTAGAGCTAGGAGTAACCCCTGAGCATCACGGGGTGTAACCCAAAAACCAAAACGAAACAAAACAAAAAACCCCAAAAAGCCAAGATTACTCTATACTCATGTAATATTCCCTTGTCCCTGTATAAAGCAAAACTATTATGAACAGGGAAGGAGAGGACAGGTTGGCTAGATACATCATAAATTAACTTCAAACAGCAAAGTCAAATAAATAAACTTGACTTCAGAAATGATCTCTTTGCTCCAACTTCAATAGGCAGAGAAATAGCAGAAGGGTTAATCCTTCACTTGTCACAGACCAAAGATAGAGGTTCTGATTGTTCCAGAAAGCGTGTGAAAAAGTGTGGTTGTGCAAAGGCATTGCTAAGAAATAAATAGTGAGGGCATGGCCATAAAAAGGGGAACAGATTAAATTGCAGCATGAGGTCCAAAGCAATGATTTCCCAAAATCCATTATTTATGAGCATGATTACAACATCTCAAAGCAGTTGGGGCAGAACGCTTGACAGTTGGTAATTCTAAATCCTTCTCTTCATAGAATAAGACTGGCGAGGGGATGGGGGCAAGGGACACTCGAATCATTGTGTTCCCTGAGCGTTAAGGGAAAGATGGTCAAAAACAAAATTTCATCTTTCCAGGAAAAAAAATGACCCATAAAATACAAGTAGAAAAGGACAGACTATGTTTTGAATGAATATTGACGAAGAGCCGTAAATGCTGCACCTTTTATGCATTATCAGAAAACACTTTGGGTGTGGAGCCTTTTCCCCTACAAGAACAGTCAAGTTTCTACCAAAAAAAAATCATATTGGCCACATGGAAATGAAAACACTCTCATTATTAATTTTTTGAGTGAAAAAGGCAAAGCATTCAACTGTCAAGCTTTTAAAGTAATGCCAAATTCAGTGTAAATGAATACAAGTAAAACGGCTAATGTGTTTAAATTGGTCATATTATGGTCAGTTAAGAGGGGTGGGGAAGAGATATGAGAAAAATAAGGAAAGTAAGGAAAGAAGAGAAAATAAGATGATCACATTCAGACATGGCTTCTCCTGCCAAACCCTGATTTCTTGATTGATCCTGTGTGAATGCCTGTGGGGTTTTCCTGATGCCCTCGCCCCACAATTAGCCCCATATCCCTTCAGGGCCACTCATCATCACATTTGTATTAACAAGTGAAGCTTATTCAAACATTTTGTGGGGCCTTGAACTCCTATTGCCACTAGATTTGAGCAAACAACAATGCAAACTACATCAAATAATGAACCATGGACACAAAAGGCTAGAGCTTGACTTTCAGCCAAAGGAGAGTTACTAGATCCCTCACTCTTAAAGGGAACCCAGTAAGTGCCATACTGCATCCAAGCTGAGGAGGGTTCTGACCAGGGTTCTTGGATAGGGTTCCTTATCCCTCTGAAAGCATGTGTTTATCCATTTACTTTTCCTCCAAAGCAAAAAAAAAAATATTACCACCTGGTAATATTTGAGTTTTTTCATCATTGTTATTATCTATCACATAGTCACCATTGTCTTCTTAAACAGTATAGTATATGCATTTGGAGGACAATCAATATGTATCTTGGAAAGACTGAGGCATGTGGTGAGGAAAGAATGCCAAGGAAGAAAATTAGCCAATACTTTCTAGAAGTGTCTAGATGAGAGGACAAGATAAAGAAATGGATTTACAGTAATGTCTCAGAGATCAAAGAGATTTTAAAAAGAAGGGAGTTATGTAAAATATGACCATGTTTAAGTATTCTACATCATGTACATAGCAGGCCTAAAGACTATCACTGGTCAGAATCTCTCAAAAGACCAGAGATTGGATGTTCAATAGGGATGGAATTATGAGTGAAGTGGACAATTAGGGCAACAGGGCTAGTTCAGTCTGATTTGGGTAGTCTATTCCTGTAGAACAACTCACCCCATACGCTGGAGCAGTAAACCATAGCAACTATCACTTTTCATACTCCTACAATATGTATTGGGGTAGGGCCAAGATGATGTCTTCAGTCATAAGTCTATAGCCTCCAGCAGGAGAGCTGAAACAGCTCAGAAATGGGAAAGCTTCTCTCTCCCATGAATGACCAGAGCTTCCTCAGAGCACAGTTGCTGCAGACTATCACACTTCTTACTGACTTCTTAACAGAGATGAAATGGAAGCTGCCATTTCTCTTAAGACCTAGTTCCACAAATCAGAGATGTACCTTCCATCCCACTCTCTTCACCAAAACAAGTCATAATATAAGTAAAGATTCCAGAGAAGGAGAAATAAATCTTACTCCCTGTTGAGATGGAAGCCTGAATGGAACAGAAGGACAAACTGACTAGGAGGAGCTATCTTGGGATGGCAGTAACCGTGATCTCTTAGGAAAGAGTCATCTTAAATGAAAATTACATCCAAAGAGAAGGTGAGGCCCCATGTATGACCCATTAGAGTAGGGAGTTGGGGTGGTGAGAAGCCAGCATAAGGGGATGGTAGCCTCCAGAAGAGAAGTGAGTGAACCTGTTGCTAGCACTTTGCACCATTCTGGGGGAGCTTCCCATCCTCTCAGACCCTGAGTAAGAAGACTGACCTTTGCTAGAGAAAGTTGATGAGAGAACTGCACCATGACAGAAATCCCAGCTTCAGTTAAAGTCGGGAGACAAATAAAAATGTGTGAAAGAGATAAGGGGATTCTGGTGGCGCACAACAGATGGTGGAAAGATGCTGTTGAGTAAAAGATAGTACAGAAGTACTAATCGGTGTGGGAATAGATTTGCTAGGAGAGCTGCAACCAGGGAAGAATCAGAGGGAAACCGGAATGGAGGACGCTGAGCTTTAGCAAACAAGCTGGAGGATCCCTTAAGGTTTCCGTCATTCGTTCCAGGGAAGAGGAATGCTGGACACCAGGTGATTTGCCCAGACATATGTCAAGATTTTACTTGCTGCTGCTCCTGATTTTGGAGTCTTGGCTTTTCTTTGGTTGATGTTGGAGGTGTGCATAAAACTGAGAAGGAAGAAAATGAAAAATGAGAAAGATTTGACTCAGAAGTCAGAGAGAGCTTAGCCTACGTTCAAGTCATGATATCAGGCAGTAAGTTTGTGTCTAAAATTGCAAGGATCATTTTGCACCCAAGGAGGACAAATCCTACTTAGTGTATAATGTTGTCGACTATTTGAGGATTCATCTCTCTCTATTCCTCTCTCTTTACTCATTCCTTTCTCCATCATCCTCTCAAGTGAAAGAAAGATAAGCTTAAGAGCTAAGATATTGGGGGCCCGGGAGATAGCATGGAGTTAAGGCGTTTGCCTTTCATGCAAAAAGGTCATCAGTTCGAATCCCGGTGCCCCATATGGTCCCCTGTGCCTGCCAGGAGCAATTTCTGAGCATGGAGCAAGGAGTAACCCCTGAGCACTGCCAGGTGTGACCCAAAAACCAAAAAAAAAAAAAAAAGAGCTAAGATATTAAGTGCTATTTTGTTAATTAAAACAAAACTAATATTACATCATTTCAAAAGTGGTGATATTATGTTTGCTTTTGGCTACACACCTGAAAGTCTCACCATGGATTTAACACAAACCCTGACACTCTTTAATTCTGCAGAACAGACTAACAGAAAGCTACATCCTAAACTACATCCCTCACCCTGCCCCAAATAATTACCTAAGAAGCACACTTATTAAATTTAATTTTGTTTCCTTTAAAATAACATTTTGAAGTTTGAAAATTAAGGCATATCTTTTCTTCTTTGTGAATAAATGGGGGAATAAACAGAATTAGAAAGATAGCAGATAGTACTGGGGATTATATACAGCCAACTATAAATATAATCAACTTTTGTTTGCTCCCCTGCATCACATAAGGTTTCCTAAGCATCATTAGGAGTGATCATTGCAACAGAGCTAGTAGTAAACCCTGAGCATTATTGGGTGTGGTTCAAAAAAAAAAAGAAGAGAAAGAAGGGAAATGACGGTGAAATGAAGCAGTTGCAATCTGAATCCAGTTTCATACTTTCATGTGTATTTTGTTCTTTGTCTGCTTCTCCTTTTCTTCTAAAGAGGTTGAAGAACCAGTGAAGGCTCAATGGATCACAATGCTCTATGGAAATCACCTTGTCCATTGTTGAAGGGAAGAACATGGGAACTTGGACCTGTTCCTTCTCTCTTCTTGCTTGCTTTCCCCATCAGAGTCAGCGCAAAGCATAGCACATCTCTTGATTCTGGGTGACCTCCTATTTACTGGACCCTCCATTTATATTATCTTCCCAACTCAGACTCTCTAAGCTTAGAGGAAGTCAAGTTTTGTGAGTGGGCAGTGGTTAGCTGAGGGTTGAGATATTTAGTATAGAGATGAGCTGTATGAAATAAAATAAGACCTTTTCCCAGCTCTCTTGCCTAAGCAGAAAGCCATCTGGCATTTACCCAACCTCTCTGAGGCACAGAAATGACTTACTTAAGATAATCCAGGCAGAAGCAGCTGGAGAAAAACCACCTACTCCCTCCATAACAGCCGCTTCCCAAGGGGACAGATTCCTCCCTTTGCTTCCAGGAGGAAAGGTAATTCATTCCCCCACCCACAGCCATGCCTACGACTCAAGTTCAAAGCTGGGTTAAAACAAAATTGAGGTCCTGCATCTCTTTTTTTTTTCCTCTTCAATGTTTTGACAAGACGAAACTCCCCCTCTTCATTCCTTAGATCATAGAGTTATTTACATAAAGGGACAGACGAATTGGGAGGAAAGGAATCTAATTCTCCTCTACATTTGTGAATGTTCCTTTCTCGTGGTCCCCAGGGAAGCCAATACTCATCAGCCTTCCCTGTATCCTCTTAGCTCAAATACAGACCTTTTACGCCAGACCAATCCATTACACTCACTTTCTGAGCCAAGAGTAGTGGACATTTGGTTTTTTGACCTTTCAGTGCCCATGAACTCCAATCATTCTTGCTTCCTGTGATTCAGGGGGGAATTCCAGTGTATACCTACACCACAAGTCCTGTGAGGTAGTCCCATTTAAGATGGGTAAAGCCTGATCACCTTTTAATCAAGATTCTGTGACTAATTCAGAGGTAAGGAAATACTCCAATCAGAATCAATGGAACAGAGTGAGAATGGACAGACACTTGTCGGCGAGATCTCTTCCGAAGCTGGATTCAAGATGTGGGAGGAGATGCACTTCTACTTGAATGTGGACCTACACTAATTCCACTCTCACAGGAGGAGGAGCCAGAAGAGAACCACTCAGGCCCTGGCATGAGCAAAGCTCCAAGTTCATGAAGGAAGGAAACCAGCCCATTACTGGACCTTTCCATGAGCCATTCTGGAGATAGTTCCCAGGAACAGAGAGCTGACAGGTCTCTGGTGAGCCCAAAGTAGAGGCTGGAACCTCGCACCCTCTCAGAGAAGAGAAATTTAAGCATAAACCAAAATCCCTGATAAGAATTTGAAAGAAGAGCACCGAAGTTCAAAGCCCTTCCCCTTGGCAACACCCTAGCAACAGAGACTTATCTGCACAGAAGGCCCCAAGCCCTCAGAAGCTTGGAAGAAAGCCTAGAAAAGCCAGTTGACAAAATAAGCAGTGTACCCCTCATCTGACAGATGTCGACATCCCTTTGCTTTAGAGGTACAATTTCTCCCCTTCACTCCATAGAACCAAAGTGTCCCCTATATGGGTCACCTGCATTCCCATTGGAGGAATATGTCATTTCATTCTTTTTCTCTACAGGGCTTTCTCTCGCTCTCTCTCTTTTCCTTTTTCAAGTTTTCTAATTATTTTCTAAGTATTTTGCTTCACCTTCCCCCCCCCCCATTTTCTCTTTTTTTTTTCTTTTTATTCCACACCCAGAAGTGCTCAGGGGTTACTCCTGACTCTGCACTCAGAAATCACTTCTGGCAGGGGACCATATGAGGTACCAGGGATCAAAGTTAGTCTGTCCCGAGTTGGCCAGGTGCAAAGCAAACGCCCTACGTCTGAGCTATCACTCTGGCCCTCTTCTCCTATTTTCTGAGAGAATAGACAATGGGCCTAGCGGTGTGGTGACTTTCAAGACTTTGGACTGGCTCATGATATGAAGCTCATCACAAAGAGTGGTGAGTGTAGTTAGAGAAATAATGAAACTAACAACTATCAAGTAGAATGCTTG
>PVKC010040402.1:0-12345 GCA_004027635.1 Crocidura indochinensis | reverse complement strand
TTGTTTTTTTTTTTTTTTTTTGAGGAATCCTCACATTGTTTTCAAGAAAATCTGGACTAGAAGGCATTCCCACCAGAAGTGAATGAAGGCTTCTTTCTCTCCACATCCCCACCAGCCATGATTTTTCTTGTTATTTATGATATGTACCAGTCTCTGTGGTATGAAATGGTACCTGATTGTTGTTTTGATTTGCATCTCCCTGATGATTAGTGATTTGAAGCAATTTTTCATATACCTTTTGGTCATTTGTATTTCTTCCTTTACAAAGTGTCTGTTCATATCTTTTCCCTATTTTTTAATGGGTGAGATATTTCTTGTTAACTTCTGTTAGTACCTAGTATATTTTCGATATTAGTTCCTTATCTGATGGGTATTGAATAAAAAGTTTTTCCATTCTGTAGGTGGCTTTTGTATCCTAGGCACTACTTCTTTTGAGGTGTAGAAGCTTCTCAGCTTAATATAGTTTCATCTATTTATCTCTACTTTCACTTTTTTGAAGAGTGCTCTTTCTTCTTTGAGATGCTTTAGTATCAATGTCATGGAGTGTTTTACCTCTGTGATGTTCTACATACCTTATAGTTTAAGCTCTGATATCAAGATCCTTAGTCCATTTGCAGTTGACCTTTGTGCATGGTGTTAGATGGAGGTCTGAGTTCACTTTTATTTTAAGTGACTTACCAGTTGTCCTAAAACCACTAATTGAAGAGGGGTTTCTTGCTCCATTTTCTATTTATTGCCCTTTTATGAAATATTAATTGATGATATGTCTGGAAAGTTTTTCTGAGTACTCAATTCTATTCCACTAATCTGAGGGTCTGTATTTAGTCCAATACCATGCTGTTTTAATGACTATAGCTTTGTAATACAATTTAAATTTGGGGAAAGTGATATCTCCCATATTTCTTTTCCCAAGGGTTTCTTAAGCTATTCTTGGGTGTTTATTGTTCTAAATAAATTTCAGGAGTGTTTGATACACTTTTTTGAAGAATGTCATGCTGCATAACCTTAGAGAGATTGCATTAAATCTTTAAAATGCTTTCAGGTGTATTTCCATTTTAAAGATGTTAATTCTGCCAATTCATGAACATGGTATGTGTCTCCATTGCCTTTGTCCTCTTTTATTTCTTGAAGCAGGGTTTTGTTGTTTTCTTTGTATAGGTCCTTCACTTCTTCAAGTTTACTCAAGATATTTGAGTTATTGTGACACTAATGTAAATGGGATTGAATCTTAATGTCTATTTCTTCAGTATCATTATTGGTGTACAATAAGACAATTTATGTTTGTGTGTTAATTTTGTAGCCTGCCAAATTGCTATATGAGTCTATTGTTTCTAGAAACTTTTTGGCGTAATCTTTAGGGTTTTCTAAATATAGTATCATGTCATCTGCAAACAGTGAAAACTTGACTTCTTCCTTTCTGATATGGATGCCTGATAAGTTTTTCTTGCCTAATTGCTATTGCAAGAATTTCCAGCACAATGTTGACTAGGAATGGTGAGAGAGGGAAGTCTTGTCTTGTACAAAATTTTAGAAAAAATGCTTTTAGGTTAATCTCCATTGAGAATAATATTTGCCATTGGTTTGTTGTATATGGCCTTGATTATATTGAGAAAAGTTCCTTCCATTTACATCTTGATTAGAATTTTTATCAATAAAGCGTATTGGGCCTTATCGAATTCTTTCCTGCATTTTATGATATGATCATATGGTTTTTATTTTTTATTTTGTTGATATGGTATATTATATTGATTGGTTTCTGTATGCTAAACCATCCTTGCATTCCTAAAATTAAACCTACTTGGTCATGGTGTATGACCTTCTTGATGAGGTATTGGATTATATTTGCCAGAATTTTGTTGAGGATGCTTGAATCTGTGTTCATCAGGATATTGGTTTGTAGTTTTATATTTTTGGTAGCATCACTGTTTTTGGTATCAGCCTGATGTTAGTTTCATGATGTTAGCTTCATAAAAATCTATTTGGGAGTCTTCCTGATTCTTCAATTTCCCAAAGGAGCTTTAAAAGGATTGGTAGAAGTTCGTCTATAAAGGTTTAAAAGAATTCATTATTGAATACACCTGGGCCTAGACTTTTGTTTTAATGGAGACTTTTGATTAATATTTTAATTTCCTCAGTAATTATGGTTCTGCTTAGATATGTTAGATCATACTGGTTTAAATGTGGAAGGTTATAAAAGTCCAATAATTTATCCATTTCTTCCAGATTCTCATGTTTCTTGGCATAAAGTTTATCAAAGTAGTCTATGATTACCCTTTGAATCTTTTCAGTTTCTGTAGTGCTTTCCTCTTTTTAATTTTTTATCCAGTTTATTAAGTTTCTCTCTGTCCCTTTGTGAGTTTTGCTAGTTGTTAATAAAACTTCTTTATTTTTTCAAAGAATCAACTTTTGCTTTCATTGATCTTTCAAATTGGTTGTTGGGTTTCCACTTGATTTCTGTTCTAAGCTTTGTTATTTTCTTCTGCCTACCTATTTTTGGTTCCTTTTGCTGATCACTATCTAATCTTATAAGCTGTGTCATTAAGCTTTTTATATATGTCCTATCTTCCTTTCTAACGTGTGCTTGAAGAGCTATAAATTTATAATATAATTATAAATCTTATAATATAAGAGCTATAAATTTTCATCTTAGTACTGCTTTTGCAGTGTCCAATAAATTATGGTAATTTATCTCTTCTTTGTATATTGTTTTCAGGAATATTTTGATTTCCTCTTTGATTTTATTTCTGCCCTACTCTTGTTCAGTGGTGAGCTGTTTAATTTCCAGGTGTTTATGTTTTTATTCTGTGTCCCTTTATAGTTCACTTCTAATTTCAGTGCCTTGTTATATGAGAAGGTGGTCTGTTGTTATATGAGAAGGTAGTCTGTAAAATTTCTATCCTCTTGATTTTATGGATATATGTTTTACTGGACAGCATGCAGTCTTTCCTAAAAAAATGACCCATGAGCAATGGAGAAAATATGTATTCAGTTTTCTGGGGATGGATTGCCATATATATATATATATATATATATATATATATATATATATATATATATATTTATATATATATACTAATCCACTTTCTTCCATTTCTCTTTTCAAAGTTAATATATTCTTCTTGGATTTCAGCCTGGTTTACCTAAAGGGGTGACAGGGCAGTTATTGTGTTGCTATTAATACCTTTTTTCAATTTTTTAACAAATATATTGAATATTTTGCTGGTCCCTCATTGAGTGCATATATGTTTAGGTGTGTGACTTCTTCCTGTTGTATATGTCTTTTGATTAGTAGGAAATGCCCATCTTTGTCCCTTGTAACATTTCTGAATCGAAAGTTTGTGTCATCTAATATTAATCTGACCGCTCCTGCTTCTTTAAAGGAGTTGTTTGCTTGGATAATTTCCCTCTAATCTTTGATTTTTAGTCTCTATTTGTTCTGACTATTAGGTGTGTTCCTTGTAGGCAGCAAAATGGTGGATTCAGCTTTTTGAAACATTTTTTCCACTCGGTGTTTCTTAACAGGTGCACTTAGTCCATTGCCATTGAGAGAGAAAATTTTCATGGGATTTATTGTCATCTTTCTGTAGTAGTTTGGTATGTCTGTCGGTCTCTCTTGTCTTAAAGTAATCCTTTTAGTTTTCTTTTAAGTCTAGTTTTGAGTCTGTCAAGTTTCTGAGCTGTTGTTTATCCGTAAATTCATGTATACTTTCTTCAAACCTTAAAGTGAGTCTGGCTAGGTGTCAAACTATTCATTTCCTTGAGTATTGACACCACTGTTTCGTGGCCTTGGGGCTTTCTTGTAACAGGTCTACTGTAAATCTTAAGGAAGTTCCTTTGAATATAATTCCAATTCCCCCTTTCGATTATACTGCCTTCAGCATTCTATCCATATCTGTGGGATTCATCACTGTGATTAGAATGTGTCTTGGGGTGCTTATCTTTGGGTCTCTTCTAGCTGGTACTCTTCAGGCATACAGTATTTGGTTGCATGCAGTCTTTTGTTCTAGAAGTTCCCCATAAAGATTTCCTGACTGTTGATTCTTCCTGGGGATTTTATTCCTGGGTCTCAGGGATTCTAATTATTCTTATGTTGTTTCTGTTGAATTAATCAAAGACTTCTACTTTCATATGTTCACATTCTCTAAGTATATTTTAAATTGTATGATAATTTGCTTTAAGGCTCTTTTCCAGTCCCTTCTGCTGTATGAAGTTGTTCTGCATCTCATTTTGAGCTCACTGATTCTGTCCTCAACTGCTATTACTCTGTTGGAGAAACTTTCCATTGAAGTTTTCATTTCATCTAAGAGTTTTTCAGTCCTGTTATTTCAGTTTGGATTTTCCTGATTTCTATCTTTAAGATCTGTTCAGCTCAATCTCTTCTTTCCTTGAGTTCTATGAACATCTTCCATATTTATTCTCTAAACTTTTTAACTGAGAAACTATCTAGGTGGTTGGGACTTTCTAGGTCAGCAGAGTTGCCACTTAAATTTTCTAGGCATGTTGTTGACCTGCATGTTTCCACAGTGTCACTCTTGTAGAGTGTTTTTTCCTTGTTACAGTAGGGTTCATTGGCTAGAAGTTGCATGCAGCCTTGAAGCAATGCAGAGCAGCCCCTCTTGTTGGTTTTATGTTTAACAGTTTTCACTATATTTTTGGTCACATGATATTCATATATTTTGGCTTTATAGATACTAATGAAGTTTGTAATCGAAAAAAAACATATACTATATTTTAAAATGTATTAGTTTTTATAGGCAAAAATAGCAATGGGAAAATGTTCAGATTGAACATATCAGATAAAGGTAGATATTCACAATATATAAAGCATTCACAAAGATAAAAAATCTATCTGAAAATTTAGAGAAGTAATGAATAAACACTTCTCAGAGGAAACCAGGACGATAAGCACATGAAAATGCTCAGCATCACTTGTCATTAAGGAAATACAACTCAAGATAATTATGAGATATTAACTCGCAGCAGTGAGAATGATTCATACTGAAAGTTGTGTTGTGTACCAATCTGTGTTGGCAAAGATATGGTGAAAAGGTAACTTTCTTTCAGTGTTAGTAGGATTATTGTCTGATACAACTTGTGTGGGAAAACAGTAAGGAGATTTCTCAGTAAACTTAGAATTTAACTGCTGTATAACCGAACAAGACCACATTTGGGCATCAATCTCCAAAAAGAACCTTTCATTCAAAAAGACATATGCACACCATTATTAATTACAGCACTTAATGGAATAGCTAAGTAATGGAATAAACCCAGGTGTCCAAGTACAGATGAATTGATTATAAAGATGTGATTTACATAACAATATAATGTTATGAAGCTGCACGAAATGATGAAATAATGCATGTTGCTGCAATCTGATTGGAATTAAAGATATGTTAAGTGAAGTAAGCTAGAAGAGAAGATAAATACTGGGTGTTGCTACTTATCTGTGGTATATATAGTAACTGGATGAGTAAATGCAGTGTAGTAAAGGGGTAGTCACTCTTGACCCAAGTATAGAGGTGAGGAGAAGTACAAAGAAGGAAAATAATCTAGGGAATAATGAAGATGAGAAAGAAAAGTAAAGGGAATACAGGGTTCAGGGGTCTTATTTCTAGTAGTGACACGAAAGTATTTTATGTGTATATCTCAAGCACAGACTTGACAACATCAAAAACATAAAATCTGTGCAAAATGTGAAATGTCCCTGTCAAGGTGATGAGATGTAGGGCCCAGGAGAATATGTGTGCACTCTTTGAGGGAAGGTGGAGAAAATTCCTTATTAAGAAATATTAAAAAATATAAGTGTTTCCATCAACACTTCCATTTTATAAAATATGACATTGGGTTTATGAATAAGTCATAACTCTTATATATGATGTGAAATAAAGTATTTTTCTTATTTAATAATTCCAGAAGCAAGAATGATACTAACCAACATGCCTTTACTTTTTGGAGGTTGGGGGTTGAGCCACAGCAGGCTGCACTTAGGGGTTACTCTTGATCCTGTGCTCAGATATGAAGTCATAAAATTTGTTTCTACATGGATGGATGTGGCTATTATGCTTATGCTGAGTTAAATGAAGCAGAGAGAGGGATATACAGAATAATCTCATTCATTTATGGAATATAAAAAATAAAAGATGGTATGGTAATGATATCCAGAGACAATATAGATAAGGCTCACAGGAATCAATCCATGGTAGGAAACATCCCACAAAGAGCAGAGTGCAGTTAGAGTAGAAAAGGGTCTACTATGATAATGCTAGTTGGAACAGATCACTCTCAGCAAGAACTGGGTGCAGAAATGGGAGAAAGTAACATGCATTGCACCCCTTCATTAGCAGTAGTGCCAAACACAATGTCTAAAAGGAAAGAGAGAGAAAATGCCTCCCCCAGAGACTTACAAGGGTGAGGGTGGGAGGGAAATGGGAACACTGGTGTCAGGAAAGGTGCACTGGGGAAGGGTGGTGCCATTTCTATGACTAAAATCCAATTATGAGCAATTTTGTAACTATGGGGTTTAAATAAAGCAATTGTATATTTTAAAATTCTGCATTCTTATTCATCTAAAAATTATTACTTCTGGGGATCAAACTTAGGTCGACAGAGTGCAAGGTAAACAGCCTACTTGCTATGCTATTGATCCAGCCCCTGATGCTTTACTTTTTCTAAGGATGAGTTCCTCAGAAATATTTCAGCATTCTCCCCACTCTTATTTTTATTAATTTATCATTGATCAACAATACTATTTAATTTCCATGGTCTAGCTTTGTAATTTTTCTGGCCCATTTCTTTCCATGAGCATCATTGTTTTCACTGAGTCTAGGAATTTTTGTTGTTATTTTGTCAGTTCCTTTGATTTAGTTATTTATATTTCATTTAAATGAAACTATCTGGTAATTATCTTTCATATACCTATTTAAGAAATATTTCAGCATTTTAATTACTAGGTTAGAATTACTTCAAGATATAGAAAACATCTGCTTTTTAGTGTATTGATTGAATGTGACCCAAATAAGCTCTATTCATAAAGATCTTTCTTAATATGTATTATTTAACTTTCAATGTCAAATTTAATACCTGTATTAATTTTTCTTTTTAAAATACTGTCGTTACTGTGGTTAGAGGGATAACATTATTGAGCACATGTGTTTGATCCTTGTACTACAAGGTCCCCTGAGCTCTTCCAAGGGTGACTCCCAAGAACAAAGGCAGTATTCCTCAAGCACTGTCAGATGTGACTCCCCAAAATTAAAACAAAATCAAACTAAATCACAAAAACTAAAATGGTCATTATTGGATAGAGCATTTCATGTATGTGCAAATAATAGGCATCTCAATTGCATCATGAAAATGCTTGTATTGTGGCTTCCTAATCTGCGTGAGAATGCTGAGGAAGACACCAGCAAACTGAATCCCATCTAGGTAAGCTCCCCCTGCCTACAAGGTTAATACCACACTCCTGATCAGAAATTTTCAAGAACCTCTGTATTTTTCCATACTTCAGCTTCCTGATTTTCTGTGTGAGAATGCTGAGGAAGACATAAGCGAACTGAATCGCATCCAGGTAGGCTCCCCCTGCACAAGAATGATGCCTGAGGATGCTTCATGGCAGCGCACATCTCCTAGCCAATGAACTTCACCATTACACATACGAAAAACCACACTACAAGTGATACAATGGGGAAATAACACAGGCCAACTTCATGCAAAGAGAATGAAGATGGCATCTCTGATGACACAGAAAGTACAACCACTCAGCCTCTCAGAGAAGGAGTTTAGAATAGAAATATGGAGGATTCTCATAGAACTCAAAGAAAGCATAGATCAAGCTAGACATAACACAATGATAGAAATCAGAAAAATCCAAACAAATAAAAGGTCTGAAAAATCCAGTAGTCAGAATAGAAATTTCAATGGAAAACCTCTCCAATAGAGTAATAGTAGCTCAGGACAGAATCATTGAAAGATTAGGTGCATAACAACCCCATAAAACAGAAGAGATTGGAAAAAAGCCTTAAAGCAAATGATCATAGAATGGAAAATTTCTCAAGGAATGTGAACAGATAAAAATGGAAGTTTTTGATAAGCTCAACAGAAACAACATAAGAATCATTGGAGTCCCAGAGACCCAAAAGAATATCTTCAGGAAGAATCAGTAGTCAAGGACATCATGGAAGAAAAATTTCCAGAGCTAAATACTGCATGCAACCAAATTATGCATGCCAGAAGAGTACCAGCTAGAAGAAACCCCACAAAAAAGCACCCCAAGACATGCCCTGGTCAGAATGATGAATCCCAAAGATAGGGATAGAATATTGAAATCAGCAAAATCATAAAGGGAAATTATATTCAAAGGAGCATCCTTAAGATTTACAACAGACCTGTCACAAAGATGGCACTAAATTCCATGACAATTATCTCTCTCAGTATCAATGGACTAAATTTATCCGCTAAGAGACACAGAGTGGCTAAATGGGTCAAAAAGCTGAATGTAACTTCTGTTACCTACAAGAAAAGCACATGAATAGTCAGAACAAACATAGACTCAAAATCAAAGGCTAGACAAAATCATCGAATCAAACAACACCCTTTAAAAGTTGGTGTGGCCATATTAATGTCACATGACACAAATGTTAGACTCAGAAAAGTTGTAAGGGACAGAGATGGACATTTCTTACTAATCAAGGGATATGTACAAGAGGAACAAAGCACACACCCAATGAGAGACCAGCAAATTATTATTATTATTATTATTATTATTTTTGGTTTTTGGGTCACACCCGGCAGTGCTCAAGGGTTACTCCTGGCTCTATGCTCAGAAATTGCTCCTGGCAGGCACGGGGGACCATATGGGGCACTGGGATTCGAGCCGATGACCTTTTGCATGAAAGGCAAATACCTCCATGCTATCTCCCGGGCCCCAGACCAGCAAATTATTTAATACAATTGTTGACAGATCTGAAAGAAGATCTCAATAACAACACAATTGTGGGAGACCTCAGCACTGCCTTGTCACCCATTGATAGGTCAACCAGACTGAAACTCAACAAAAATATACTAGCTCTGAAAAGAGAAATGGAAGAAAGAAAAATTAAAGACATTATTGTAACAATGCCAGAGACAATAGAGATGAGGACCAGAAGAACCGGCTCACAACTTGAAGCTCAGTACAAAGAGTGGTGTGTGCAGTTAGGAAAATAATTACACTAACAGCTAGCATCACAATGTCAATGAGTGAGAGAAGTAGAATGCCTTTTTTTGAATACAAACCAGGGTGTGGGAGGTGGGAGGGGGGGTATTGGTGGTGGTACTTTGGCACTGGTGAAGGAGGGGGGTGTTCCGTTTATGATCGAAAAACAACTACAACAGTGCTTGTAATCATAGTGCTTAAATACAGATTTTAAAAAATAAAATGCTTGTGTCAATTAGTTCATTCTAGAGTATTGTTCTATAGCCACAATCTCTAGTTAGTAAGGTTGGATTTTCCTGTAACTATCTTTGCTTGGCTGGTCCTTGCGTGATTTTATGATGTAAGTGTACAATGCTAGGGTATCCTGTTCATTTCTTAGCGTGACATAAAGATTATTTGTCTTATTTGATAGTTTCAAATACTAAAAGAGTTAAGCCAAACACAAGTTTTATTTAAAACATTGTGATTTACAAAATGGTTCATAGTTAATCATAACATACATTTTTTGGCACCAGTTTTTCCACCGGTGTCAACCTCCCTCTAGAATGTTCCCAACTTCCATCCCATACCTTTCCCTGGCCCAGCCTGCCATCATAACAAGGCACCTCAAGGGCAGCTTTACTTTCAAAATAAGAGACACTAATTCTTAGCTTACTCATAAGTCAGATGTTGTAACAAATCACTTAGTTCACAAAAGCTGAAATGAAAGAAATGACACGTGTAAAAGCCTTTATTTTAGAAAAGAGCTAATTTCCTCCCTTTTCCCATTCTGATTCTTTGTTTCTCATCACGAGTTTCAAGAATCTCTGATTAGGGATGCATGATTCTCTCTTTATATAGGACAAATGATACTGGATGAAGACTTCCTGTCAAAGAAAGCTAGGTAGTTAAATTGGTTATATTTTAAAAAAATATGTTTCTGAATAAAGGAAAGTCTTTGCTGAAGGAAAATGGATCAATTCTTTGAGACTGTGGTAGTAATAGGAAAGAATCAGATCTAAAATTTTTTCTTGCTTCACTGATATGGGGAAATTGCATTGTATTTATCAAGTACCAGAAACAAGTTGCATGCTTGATTTAACCAAAATGATCTTCACAATAATCCTATGAGGTACGGTCTATTTTTATCTCCATTTTACAGGTGAGGATATTAAGATTTAATGGAGTTAAGTAGATAACGCCAATTGCAGTTCAGTAATTGCGTGATATTATATGAACTCAAGAAACAAAACAACCCTACAGTTTTTGTAATGGATCTTTTTTTTAATTATTTAGGAGCAGTTCGTTTTTTGAGAAAGGAATATGTATTGAAATCTAGACAAACTCTTGAAATAAGTCTGTTAGTGAGAAAAATAAATCTGTCTCTGTATAGGGAAAGAATAATATGGTGGGGCGGAGAGATAGCATGGAGGTAAGGCATTTGCCTTTCATGCAGAAGGTCATTGGTTTGAATCCCAGGGTCCCATATGGTCCCCCGAGCCTGCCAGGAGCAATTTCTGAGTATGGAGCCAGGAGTAACCCCTGAGTGCTGCCAGGTGTGACCCAAATAAACAAACAAAGAAAAAAGAATAATATGGTAAGGGTAGGAGTTTAGTGGATACTGTGTATTTTAAGTTGTACTTTCTACTGAAGACTAAAGATTCTAACCTATGATCATTGTGTGTCTGATTAGATTTGTGATGACATAAATTGAGAATCTCATTCTTATAAATATTTAGCCTATTTTATTTTGATGGGGGCTTACTCAATAGTGCTCAGGGCTTTAATCTTGGCTCTAATTCAGAGATCATGTCTGAATTAGGGGACCACATAGGATACCAGGATTGGACACAGGTCAACCACATGCAAGGCAAGAACCCTCTCTACTGTTCTCTCTCCCTGGCCCCAAACATCTAAATTGTGGAAGAACAACAACAATTATCAATGATATCTATTAAAAGAATGACTTATCAATACCGTAAACTCAATAAATTTGTCTGAAGCCAAGGTTAAAAACTATGAATTGTATATTTTTAAATATTTACTGAGTTAAAAAGTTTCTTTTAGACATATCTGGTAGTTCTCAAGATTCCCCATGATCATTATATATCAAATGCAGATGCTGTGGGAACTTCTCATTATAATCAGTAATTTACTTATCTAATTTACTTATCTATAACTAATCCTTTCATAGATTATCTAAATATATAAAACCTTTCACTTTAATCATATGCCTAATAAATATGATTTGTATTTTCTCTAAAAATTATCTTAAAATCAAATGCTTTTACAAATAAAAATTTCTCTTTGACATTATTAGTTTTAGTACAACTATAAGACCATTTACATTTTAATTTTTATGATGGCTATATGTCACAGGTATTTTGATACTAATTTAAAAGTATAAGAAGCAACCCTAGTTTTCAGGCCTTCTGAAAAGCACTAAATTATGCTGTGGTTTATCATTTTCTGAGCTTGCCTTAAGTCCAAGCTTTGTGGTGTTTATAGTTACAAATTATAAATGCATAAATTGTATAAGATTAAATACTGGTGATTTCAAGAGCTTTGAAAAATTTCAATAGTTTTATACTGTGATTTAATTTAAAAAAGGAAATATCATCTTGAAATAAGAAAACAAAAATAATATAAAGGTAGTAGTACCTAATTAACACTATTTTCCGAGTTTTTTCTTTAAAAAATATATATTATCAGGATTTTAATTTAAACGTTTGGAAACATGTTTACATTTATTTAGAGAGATATTGTATTGTTAATTTTACATAAGCTATCTTCCTATTGAACCATATTCATGGACTATTTTCTGGGTTTTCTGGAAACTTGGAATTAACTAGAAAAAATTTTAAAAAGGTATTGGTAAGTTTATTTCTCTTTGTCATTCTTCTTACTGGAAAAACTTGAGATAAAAAGTATTTGATTCTGTTAAGAAAATCAAAAACAGGGTGACTGGAGCTGTGGAACAATGGTAGTGTGCTTGCCTTGCACACGGCTGACCCAGGACAGACCACGGTTCGATCCTAAGCATCCCATATGGTCCCCCAAGCCAGGAGCAATTTCTGAGCACACAGTCAGGAGTAACCCCTGAGCGTCACTGAGTGTGCTCCCCCCCCCCAAGAAAACAAAACAAAATCAAAAGCATTCTCATTTCAGGAGTG